>QKQZ01053253.1:0-17235 GCA_003595255.1 Solenopsis fugax
CGCCACCGCCGTCGCCGCCGCGAGTACTTTCACCCAATGCCCCATTTCATTTTTACGCGCGATCACCGTCGCCGACTCGCGTCATGCCGCGCCTGCCTCTCCTCCAAACGGACGATCAACGTCGTACGTAGACCGGCCCGTTGACGTTACGCGGACATAATCGCGCACCAAGTTCGCCTACGCGAGCGGATGTGCCACCGTGTGGCAGAGAGGTTAGGGGACGCGCGCACGAGATAGGTTATATAGATCACTTCTACTCCGGCCTTGAGAAATCTTTGAAATCCCGCGAACTTTTGCCCTTTTATCCCTGCCTTCTTGCGAATGAGTTCACGGAGTATTCGTGTCTCGAAATCGAGAGCGAACTTGGATTTTCCCCGGATTTCAAGCTTCCTCTAAATTCTTTATTGTTATTATTATTATTATTATGCTTTTTGTAAATTTTTGTAGCATTTCTTAAATTTGTGTAAAATTTTATAAGATTTTTTCCGCCAAGGTGGTAGCGAATTGTGGAACACATCTCTTGATACCTTTTTACCGATTTTGAAACAGTGTATTAAATACGTCTTGATTATGCTGGTTATCAGGACGAGTTGAAGGAACGTGAATTTTAGATTTTTATCGACGTGTCATCAATACCTTCACTTCTGTAACTCTTAACAATAGTATCATTATACTGTCGTTGCGCAGCTATTGTATTAAAAGCTGTGCAACGATAATGTAACGATACCGACACTATCGTTAAGAATTACAGAATCCCGCTAGTTGGCTATGTTCTAAAATTCACTGCCAGCACTAAAAATCTATAGTGCAAGTAACGTAAATTTTTAGTGCTGCCCTGACAGAAAAAATTCTACACAAATTAAAAAAATATTGCAAAATCTACAAAAAAATGCTAGAATTTAAACACTTTTGTTAATTTATTAATTAGTAATTAATAATTAGTAATTAGTAATTAAATACACTTTTCTAAAAGAAATAAATATTTTTATGAAAAAATAAATATCTTTATGAAAAAAAATTTCTACAAATTTCTATTTTTAATAGAACTTTGTACTTATTCAGAAAATTTTTTTTTCGCCAGAGTAAGTTACTTAGAAATGTATAGAATGTTGTAGTTTGAGATAATTTCATCAAGAAATTCATAAAAATCACAGAAACGTCGCACTAAAATAATACAAAAATTAACAAAAATTTAGAAAAATGTTTCAATTCTACCATTATCCTGTAGATTTTTATAGCAATTCTTGAATTTGTGAAAAATTTTATAGGATTTTTTCCGTCAGGATTGTAATAAATTTTGAAACAACTTTTGATACCTTTTTACAAGTTTTTAAACAGTGTATTAAATTGCTTCAGACAAATGATACAAATGTTTCAGTCCGTTTTTTAATATGAGTCTTGTACGGTCTGTGAATTTTTTCTTTCTAAATCACTACGCGACATTCAGATGCTCACGAATGAAAAATTTAAATACATTATACTTACAATTAGATAAATAAAAATTAAAATATGAAATATTTACGTGTTCTACTTCGATAATTTCAGGGAGTAATGATCGAGAGTTATTTACCTTTCGGAGCGCTTTATTTATTTATTTATTTTTTTTAATACTAATTTTTGCTACAATTTCAAATTTACTTTACAGCTGCGTCGTCACGGATAACAAGGAGCGTAGCCCGTGTTTTCCGTGGGAGAACTACAAATGCAAGGTATCGGGCGTTTTTCCGAAGGCTACTGGAAGATGCTAAACAATAATTATTATGCGTCCTTCGTATTTCAAATCGACGCCTCAAGGTCCCGCGTCTAATTGTAATACGCGTATGTGAGGAGCATCGTTGGAAGTCAAGGCTCGTTTAAGAGACGTCGAGGAGTCTGCTTTTCTACAAAAAGGTAGGCTCGATCGGCTGTTCGCCGAACTCTTGTTGACGCTCTGATTTATACTACAGGTCTGGCCGACGCTGGCTTCGCTCGTCACCGATAAAAATGAAAGCATCGTAGCCCCGAAGTGGTAGGGCGGTGACGTGGACGGCGCGCGTTAAGAGAGCGAGAGGAGACAAAGCGAGAAAACGTCGAGAACGGTTGTGCGGCTTGACACGAGGGAGAAAGACGACGACAGGCAACGCGGTGATATCGCAAGTGGGAGAGAACTTGCGCGGTAAACTCGCAACCGTGCTGACGTACAGGATGCCGCAAAAGTCGCCTGGCTTCTCTCTGATGCCAACACTCTTCGATCACCAAATCCCGACACGATCGCTATCGCCGTTGCTACGAGGGATTGTTTTATTAGGGTTTCTTGTTACAACTGTTTTTACCACAAACACACACTCTCGCTTCCTCGCTTTCTCTCTTTCCTTCAACGCGATTTGATATATATTATTGTTATTGCGATTACATCATGACTGTATGTGAATCAACGTGTATCAAATTATTTCCGCATATAGCGCGGGCGGCACGCCGCGACGCGAGCCGAGAAAGTAGCCAAATAGATGCGAACCGGTTCGCAATCCTTCTCCTAGTCATCACGCCGCGGAAAAAAAGGAAAGAGGAGTCACAGGAAGGAAGAGAGAGAATGCGGGAATACCTCGCTGAAAAAAGGATAGCGTACAGCAATCATCTTCGAAACTTTAATAGCTTCCTCCGTTTATGCTGCGATGTCTGTCGCGGAGATCTGGATCGCGCGATCATAATTTTTCGCGCACTTGATCGTTGAACGTCAAGTGTAGATCATACGGAGTGACACGGGAATTTTGTTACTAATTACAGCAAAATAGATTGTGATGTCGGGTCGAAACGTAGATTCCAATATGACGTCAAATAACGTTTTAAATTATTAATCTTAATGATTGTAATATAATAGGTTCAATATATTTGAAATAAATCAAATGTACATTATAAATAATGCCAATAAAGAGTCAAACATAAAGTTAACGCGTGTATTCTTCATAAATCAATACATAGACATTTCGGTCCCGGGGTTTGGATCATCTTCAGTATAATGAAATGTTTTCGGCATTATTCGCTATGAGTCGAATTCCATACAAGCATTGATTTAAACTAGCTCCCGCATAATAAAATAATTGTCAGCAAAATGAGATCGCAATTACATACAGGCTGGTTATTGACGTCATTTTGGATGTCGGAAGTAATAGTTATTGTGCTTAATCAAGTTGAGTCGCTTATTAATTATTAATTGAATGGTCCAATGGACATTTGTCAAGCGTTTTGTCTGTCAAACATATTGAAAAACTTGGATCTGAGCGTTCAAACTGGAATTATTTAAATTGATTACGCAAGAATGTTATTAGCTATTACTTACGTGGAAATATTGATGTTACACACGAAGTGAACAATACGAAAATCTAACTTCTTCTAAGCAGTCGTTACTGTTATATACAAATGAAGGTAATATAAAAGGTAGTATAAAAGGTGACATATTAAGATATTAATCTTAATAACGTTTCTACCGTGAATAAGACGTCATTGAAACGTCATTCACATCATTTCATTTGCTGGATTGCGTGTTCACGAGCTACACCGGAAACGGATGCTCGGAGAATAATCGTTGCCGGCGAAGAATACGCGAGAGAATTCGGAGATAATTAAGAAATAATTAAATTCATTTATGTTCTCTGATTTTCTGGGAGGCTGCTCCAGCTTGGATGTTATCGAAAAAAATCAGAAAAGCTCACGCCGAACTTGAAATATCTTTCCTTATCACACTTGAATTTCTAGATCCAAATTTTTCGAAATTTAGATTGCGTGTCAAGCGAAAAGACTTTACCAGTCGTTACAGTAATACTGTTATACATATACAAATGAAGCTAAAAGGTGACATATTAATCTCGTAACGTCTCTACCATGAATAAGATGTCATTGAAACGTCATTCACATCATTTCGTTTGCTAAGCCCGATATTTTAAATTGTGTCGTATGACAAAATTTTTCTGATTGATTACAGAATAGAGAAATTTTCAAATTTGCAAAATGCTCTATCTTACAGCCAATCGATAACGTCCAACGAGCTTGTCATACGACACGTGAGATATCAGCCTTACGATATCACGTGCATCTTTGTTTTTGATAATTCGCATTATTAATATCAATATCTCATTTCGTAATAATGAGATGCAGTGATGCATCTATGTTTTTCTTTTCTCTCGTAAGCGATCGTAATCGCTTTAGCTATCTGAAGCGATCGTAATCGAATATCATAAAAAATTCGTTACATCACGAATGACGATGATACGACAAATAACAAATTCATATATCTTTTACACTTGAATGGCAAGTGCCTCGTTTTAACTGTCGTAAATTAAACGTCTTCACTCTAGTTGGATGTAAACGGTCGCGCAAAATCCTCCTCCGTGAAAAGACGCGCTGTACACCGGACTCCCTCGCATTTCTTTACGAAGAAAGACATAAAAGAGCGTAGCTTCGCGCCTTCTAATTTCCCCCTCCTCCCTTCGCCTCGGAATGGAGAGTTTGATTTCTTGCACGCTCGCGTCTCTCTCCGCCAGGCTAATTCTGCTCTCTATCTCAAAGGGAAAAACACGAGTGGCAAAGAGAGGGAGGGGGGGACTATTGACCGTAATGACACCGAATTAGCATCCTAATCCGAGGGCCGCATTAGAGACGCGTCGGAAAGAGCGCCGCGGGTCGAGGCCGATGAAATATTCCCATCGGCTCTCGCATTATAAACTATCCATAACCCTGGCACGATCCACATCCATCCACGCTCCATTCGTCTCGCGGAATTGTCGACCGGTACCACCACAGCATCGCCCGCGTTCACGATTTGCATCTCCTTTCCCCTTCGCGCCTCTCCTCGATACAGCGCGTTTCCGAAGGAGAAATCGAAACGACAAAATTCAAATGACGAGGATGTAATCAATTCAAGAGGCGCGTCTTAGTTTCTTTAAGAAAATGTTTTTTTTTACATCCTCCACGAAAGGATGTTCGACGAATCTCTTAGGCGCCTCCTAGAAATCCGGCGCGTCTTGTAAATCGTAGACAATAGAAATCTGTATCTGCGGTGAATTAAACGGTGCACGCGAGCGTGCAGATAACGCAGCCGAGCGATTGTCTTTACACGCAATAAATGCTCTCGCGTAACGCAAGGAGGGAATATTAAAAAAANATAAAAAAAATGAAAATAACGTACCTTTTGTCTGCCACGTGTCGTACGAGAGTGTTATTTTATTGCAGCGCGCTTCAATATACGTGTCCTATATATATGAACGACTTGTGGATGTGCCCATTCTATAAATATATACGAACATTTGTGTTTGAGAGTTCTTTGATTGTATATAACAATCACCCTTCCCTCCCCCGTTACGTTATCGTGCATTGCCTATTCGTGCGCGGTCCGTATCTACGTCGATAAAGTTTACGATTGGATTACCTGATGCTTTTTCAACGGCGCGGCAACTTCAGCGGTAAACAAGCCGCGGTAAACAACAAATTATCGCCATTTCGAGATCCGAAGTTAACACGAAGTCAACAGGAGCGAAGCGCCCGTTTTTTCCCGAAAGTCTTGTGCGGGTAACATTGAGGCAACGCATCTTTTCGGATATCAATAGAACGGATCCCACGCGTCGGGTTAAGTTCGGATTCAACACTTGGCACAGTTTCAGCAAAGTTGCACGCAATTTGCATCGCGTCGCGTTTTATTTTCGACGTGCTCCAGTGCGAAGCGCGACGTCGCTTTCGCATCCTTAAATGGTGATCGCTGAAACGGGGGAGGAGATAAAGGAAATTGCGGGCCATTATTCAATAGAACTTAACGAAAATTGGACGTCTGGAAAGAGAAGAGAAAGCTCGTGTTTTTTCGGATGGATAGAACTAACTTTATTTGGAATTGTTTATATAACAATTACTTCGTCGTTTTTAATTGCGCAATCGACTAGTTAAGTAACAATATTGTTGCTTTGAAACGCATACGCCTGTCATTGACACTGTACATTTTTTCGAGACTAGAATCTTGAGGAGCGAGAAGATAAGAAAGTTGATTAAACAACGGTATCTACTTTAATCATAAAAACCAATTTTATCGAGTATCCTCGCTGACTCGATTGATGACAGAGATGTATCTTTTGATTAACTATAATAAGATTAGAAGCTATGAGATACACTGGCTATCATTAAGAAGTAAAATTAAGGGAAATAAATAGCAGCCGTTTGTCGTTTAATTACAAAAGTAAAATAAAAAATATATATATATACGTATTTATGTGTACATACAAAAAAGTTACGTATGTTTTAGCTCTAACAATTGGAAGAAAGAATTCGCAAGCAGCTGTACGTCGAATTTTTAATTTACTTTCCAAGAAGAATTTTGCGAGAGGCGCCCATGTTTTGACCAGCCTGGGTTGCACCCTTGTTAGAACCGGCTTGAAGACCGATCATCGTCTGGCCAGCACGCAATTGTTCTTCTGAAAAATCGCGCTTGCACTCTTCTGATGGCTTAGGTCCCAGGTAAGGTCCTGTCCATTCAGGATGCTTGTACGTCTAAATAAACAAAGATATCGATATTTTTTTATCACATATATAATTATAATAATTATAACGATAGAATTGCTTATTATACAGAAAAAAAACTGTCGCAAAATTTTAAATAATAATTAGTGATGATAATAATAAGAAAACGTACTGTTCGGCCGAGCGCGAACAATGTCGTTATTACTTGTGCTATATCTTTTTTCTCCCATAAGTCTACGGTCTGGAAAACGTCGACGTCGTCCACCCCGTAGTCCTTTAGCGCTTTTTGAAATCTGCAATGTGCAATGTAGTCGCAATGTAGTCACTGCATAATTTGCATAAGCGATACAAGTGTCTCGTCGGCCACTACTCACGTATTAATATTTTCCATCATCTTGAACTGTCCGCCAGAAGTGTTGATCTTTGGTATGGATCCAGGAGCGAGTTTGTTCATGACATGACACAGGACCTGGCCGTCCTTGAGAACGTCTTCGAAGGTCTCACCAGCAGGAAACTTCTTGCCAAGAACTGACTCGATCCATTCCTGTGCCTCCCTCTCTTGCTCGGGGTTGCGTTTCGCCGCAATCTATACAAAACGATGTGCAAATCTTAGACTTCTAGTGTGTGTTCACAAGAAAGGTAATATCAATATCTGTACACAAAAAGAATAAAGTTTTATTGAAATATCAAAAAATTTAACTAGATATAGATCTGAAAATAATTTTTCAAGTCATCAAATTATGGAGAATGTTCAAGCATGATGGACATTGCTGCAAAAAGTTTTGACATTCCAGCAATCAACTTGAGCGTCCTACATAATTATTTTAATAGTCCAACAAAATTATTTTTAAATCTGTATTCAGCTAATTTTTAGATACTTTAGCAGAACAATTTTTTCGTTGTAAATTTCAAATCTTCAAAGGATCAATAGAATTCCTCAAGTTTCCCAGAAGTTTTCGAAAGAATACACTTCTTTCGAAAAAATGTTTTCTTATTATCATTTTCTTATTAAGCGATTTTCTATTCGAAAAATAAAGAAACGAACTCAGAATGATAAATCACACTGTATGACGCATGTAATCGTAAACGTTAATTGGTATGGATTACACCACATGATTGAAATATATGTATATGTACCTTAGCGCGCACTTGACGTTCTAGAGCCATCCTTATGATATTTTTGAAAAGACTGAAGTGCCGTGGCTTCTAGACGCGGCTTTTTATACGTTCCGGAGGAGTACGGAATCACGGTGGGCCAAGTCGGGGGAGAAATCCGTCCAACAACGTAGGGTTGTATACGGGGTGTTCTGTGAGAAACGTTCCGACAGAAAGAAATTTTTATCCTGGTAAAAGCGCAGTCGAGGATCCCTCGTCATTATATTCGTGTGCATCAAATGTATCTTCAGGGCTCTCGTGGTGTCTTATTCTCCTCTTTGTTCGGCTTGATGATCAATAAACGGAATACTATCGGAGATACTTTTTTTTCCATGTTCCATATGATTGACGCGACACCCTGTACATGCGACGCAAGCGTGCGTGATTCCACACGTTTCGGGATTCTAATATTAGCGGCTTATTCAGTTAAACGAGAAATAGGTTTTCTGAAATCGCAGCTGTGCTGTGAAAATTGGGCAGCTTAGTAATGATTATAGCATCCGGTAAATAAGCCGAAACAAGAATCGCGTGAGTGTTTCACTGTCGCGTTGGCTGCCTTTTATTAAAGCGAGCCAATGTGATAAAGACAGCCTATTAAGGGCCTCGGATGTTGATTGTGCGTTTCTAATATTTATTTTAAAAAAGGAAACGGAAAGAGAATATTTTGATTCTTTCATTAAGTCTCATAATCAGTCTAACAGAATAAGATTTTTAAAATTTCCTATCCTAATTTTATAATGATGTAACATATATTCTGTAGAACTGTTTTGCTAAGTATCTCAAAATTTAGTTGAATACAAAATTGAAAATAATTTTGTTATACCATCAAAGTAATTATAATGCTCAAGTTGGTTGCTAGAGTGTCAAAACTTTTTACAGCATTGCTTGAAAATCCTAATTGTTTTGATGGTCTAACAAAATTATTTTCAACTCTATATACAGCTAAATTTTTAGATATTTCAATAAAGGGGTTCTTTCCGTGTAATATCCTAATTTAAATCGAAAAACGAGGAGGAACGAATGAAGGTATACATGGACGGTGTGTGGTTAAGTTGCAATGTAAACAAAGTCCTCTTTTTGGCTGAAAAAATAAACGTCTATTCTATTTTGCGATGAGAAACGATTAAAAACGAAAAATGCAAGGAACAAATAGAAAAAAGGGAACATATTATGCATGACTCAGTAGACTTGAATATGAATCTAAATGATTTGAATGGATCCTTATTGGGAGACAGAAATGTCAGATTGAGACTCGTCTGATCTGTTCAAACAAAACGGCTCGCGTTGTTCTCAGTCTGATTACATTGCATATTCCAACACGTAGCTCATCGGTATAGGGCGTAGGCAACGTGTCGAGGTCCTGACACAGAAGGAAAAAAGAATACGGTCGCCCTCGTGGAAAGTAGGACGTGCTACTTTTAAATAGTTCTCTGTCATATGGCTCGGGTTATTATTGCGCGATCCAGATTTCGCGGCAGATGCTCGCCTCTCGTGCGAGCGCGAGATAGAGCCGGAGAAAATGCGGAAAATTATAGGCATCCCGAGGACGGGGCTCTAAAAGTTCATCGCTAATATGTATATATGGACTAATAGACTTGAGAGAGCTCAAAGAATATCAAAGTTCATATCTAAGATAATTTTGCAAATTAACTGATTTTATTATAAATTAAACGAAAATTGTTATACACATAATGTGAAAGTGATTTTTAAATGTTACGAATTTAAAAGACTGCGCTGTGAGATTCGGAAAACGAAAAGTATCGCATAACTCTTCTAGCTACAAAACAAAACAGTGAGATTTTTGATTACGTTGCGTAATTTGGGCCTCTCATGTCGATTCAAAGGAGATCATTTATTGGCCGGATGGCGGACCGATGAATCATGTTTAAATTTAAGTTTTCTGCGCGCTTCCACTAGCTACAATCCCGTCTGCTTCGTGTCGAAGGTGCGTGGGCGTTTTTTCTAAGAGTGCGAGGCTGATGATGAGGCTTCATATTCATGTTATTCTATAAATGTAACTATCTGTCCAATATTAATCATAGATTTATATCGAATACAACACAGCTTCTAACTCACATTTGTAACTTTTTGATAAAACTCTTATATATTCTATATAAGTGTATTTTAAATTAATTTCGGGGGAGGGGGAATGGAAATTAGAAGAGAATACTATATAATAATGATAATAATAATAATAATAAAACAAAAAGAATCTCGCTCTCCCTCTCTTTTCTCTGGTCCAGAGGTGTCCCATCCGAAATAATGATCTCTTTATAAATTTCTTTAATTTTATCGTGTGTAAGTACGTGGTAGAAGAGGACGCTTAAAAAACTTCCTTCTTCCCACTGATGTAACTTCCGCTTCTTGCTGCGCAAAACAGAAAACATAAAAAAAAAGATCAATGAAACGCCTCTACTTGATTATCTTAGCTGGATATCCCGAATAAAATGATTATAATAGTGAATGGAAGGATATGTGAATAAGATTATATATTAAAAAAACTTGTTCATTCGTACTCTCACTTTCACTCATGTCAATAGTTCTTAACTCTCTCGCAGAAAAAAACGTCATTATGTTATTATCCTTTTTCATTCACGTTTTACTTTTACTATTTCTTTTTAGATTTTTGCATGTTGTATTTATATTTGATAGTGTATAATGTTTATACCTCTTTTTGGCTCTGGCTCTTTCTCGAAAATGTAAAAGAATCTTCGGGTGTTTGCGACGATGGCTTTTCTTCATTATCACTGTTGTATAAATCTACAGATGTGGAAATCTAGAAGAAGCATGATTCGATGAATTAGGATAATTGCGTGTAGACGCAGAAATTTTATATCATTAATTTTATATTCCGCGAAACAGCAATAATCGATAATTACTGTAATCGTTCACTTACATTTTGTGAAGTCTTCTTGGATTCCTTCCTGAGCTTTCGATCGTCCATCGATTTTATCTGCGTCATTTCCGTGGCTTCTTTCAACTTCCCCTGAAGATCCTTATTACGATCTATAATGAACTCATAATTATTCTTTAACTTGACGTTCTCAGTTCTCATTTCCGTCAAGGACTTGGTCAGCGCGCTATTCTCTTTCTTGCTGCCACTGATCGTCTTGTTTAGGTTCTCTACAGTCTTTTTCAACTCGACCAATTGTTCTTCGTAATTGTCCTTTAAAGCCCACATTTCTTGGGCATGCTTGGCTCGCACGTTTTCACACAAAATCTCTGCATTCTGCAAGAATTCAGGAAATGAAAATTAAAGAAATCCTTTGATTTGAACTTGAGAAAATGGTTTTATTAACACGTTAAATTTGTTACCTTAATACTTGTGCTTTCTCGTTTTATAATTTCTTCTTTTTCCCTCTGGAGAGCCTGTAGCCGCTGCTGAAGCTCATTATTGATAGACTCACTGGTGCTCTTAGTTTTTTCTACTGCAATTTGCAACGCAGCGTTCTGTTTCTGTGCGAGCTGCAAGTCCTTCTGCATGTTTGAAAGATTACTTTCGAGATTTTTAGAATAATCCATTTGGTTCGTTAAGTTTTTCTCTATTCTGTTTACGTCATTGACGAGACTTGCTTCCCTTTGCTTCATAACGTTCAACACCGTTTCTAAATTGTGAATCTAGAAAATAACATTGCATTAGTAAAGATTAATATTTAAATTAGACAGAATCAACATTACATTAACTTACTCTTTCTGTTTTCGTAAGCAATTCTTTCTCCTGCATATTTTGCTTCTCCGTTAATGTTTCGTTCTTATTACACGTCTCGTTATGCTGTGCCGTTATCAAATCGATTTGATTTCTGTTATAAGAAAAACAGATTACTTAAACCTCAATAAGTCTATCAATAGGATACAATCTGAAAGATATTTTTAGTTGCGAAACATTGAAGAAATTTCATTGCTTTAAATGCTTACTTGTACATAAAGATTTCATTCTGAAATTTCGAAATAAGTGTATCTTTTTTCACGATCGTTTCCATAATATTGCTTTTGTTTTGCTCTAACGTGTTCAAATGTGATTGCAAAGTTTCCGATTTTAATTGCAGTTGTCGTAGTTCCTGAAACAAATATTACAATTAGAGACTTACGGATTAATACAAAAAAGAAAAATGAAAAAATAGAAAGAAAAAGATTTCAGTTTCTCTTTAACGTACCTCAACAAGCATTTTTTTTTCTTCGGCGTGCTCGCTCGCCATTTCATTTTTTTGCGAATAAAGTTCACGTTCGGTGTCCTCCGCTTGTTTTTTAAATTTGTTTTGTTTTGTCAGTGCCTCTTGAATTCTAAAAAAAAGTTACTCAGTTAACACTCGCAATTTCATCTATGCAATTTATTGCGTTTGACGCGACGACTTACTTCTCTTCTTGAAGGAGCAATTTGTTTTCTAATTGTGCAGCCGATTTCGCGATGTCACTTTTCTCTTTCTCGGCCGTCTGCAGTCGCGATTGTAAATTTTCGCATTCCAATATCATCCGTTGTTGTTCCTAAATTAGAAAAGCAACCAGTCAAAATATAATAGATCATAGCAGAAAAATTGTAGTATTTCTTAGGAGTGTCTAAGACAAGCGTACTTTGACAAGCGTCAGCTTTTCTTTAGCGTGCGCGCTCATCAATTCATTTCTCTGTAACTGCAGTTCGTTCTCGGAGTTTTCTAATTGCTTCCGTAGTTTATTCTGCTCCGTCATTGCCTCTTGTAATCTGATTCGAAAAATGCTTGATTTAAATGAAATTCTATTTATGCAAAATGAACTATCGGGAGTGAGCGAAAATTTTACCTTTCCTCTTGAAGGAGCGACTTATTTTTCAATTCCGCGGCATAATTCTCCATTTCTGGAATTATAAAATTAATTGTTATAACAAAACAATAAATCTAGGATGGGAAGTTTAATAAGTTTTAATATATGTTATTATGTTGGGACGTGCCTTTCGATTTCGCGTCGTTCAGCTGCAGCTTCTGGATGGCTTCCTGCTGCTTCACAATCACATTATCGTACAAGTTTGACAAATTAATGCGGTGCTGCTCAAAGCTGGCAAGACTCTCTTTGATGTAATTGAAATACTCTGTGATATTCTCGATGTACACCCAAGTAGCGTTCAGTCTGTTGTTGCCAAAAAAGAAAGTCGAGTTGAGGTAGAATACAGGAGAGATTCGTCACGATAAAAAAGAAAGAAGAAACGAGGCTCACTTCGTCTGGAATTCTTCCTTGTTGCGCGCCTCCGTCTCCAAGGAGGCGGACAAGGACTCCTCCCTCTCCTGGAACTCCCGCAGTTTCCGTTTCAGGCTTTGGTTTATGCGTTCTTGATTCTGCATGGCTTGCTGCTTGTCGGCTTGATGCTTGTCGGCTTGCTGCTTGTCAACTTGCGTGCTCGAGCTTTCGGCTACCTGTTACTCCCAAAGCGTTCATAGAAACTTACCCTCTTCTCTTAGAGTATTAAATTGAAGATCTAACTTTGGTTAACTTAAGCGGCAATTAATTCAACCAAGAAAATAAATTTTAAGCAAATATACAGTTTTGCTAAAATATTTAATTTAAAATTAATTTAGCTGGGCACAGAAAAAAATAATAAGTCCTCTTAAGAGATTTACAGGTTGTCTCCGTGTCAAGGCGAGAAACAATCTGATTTATCAGACGCCCTGATAAAGTGAACTGCAATGCGTTCACGAAATGTTCGCATTAATGATGTAACAAGACGTGAAGACAACCCGCAATTCTCTTTGCATTATTTTTAGATCTATGTCTGTATAGTTAAATTCTCTTACATATTCTCTTCAGGATATTCTCTCCAAGAATGCTGGGAGATTTACAGATTGTCTCCGTGTCTTAATACATCATTAATAAACATTGCAGTTCACTTCATCAAGGCGAGAAGTAGTCTTAATGATATCAGAAGTAATGTTTATGAAACGATGGCATTAATGATGTATCAAGACACGGAGACAATCCTCTTAGCACTCTTGAAGAGAATATCCGTGGAAACCTTGAAAGCATCTGAAAATAATTTTATTGGATCCTCAAAATAACTATGCAGTAACTTCCAAGCTGGTTCGTTAGTATACCAACACTTTTTGCAGCATTTATCATCGTACCTGACTGTCCTACATTTTGCAGGTCCAAGAAAATTTTCTTCGGATCTGTAGCTAAATTTTTAGATATACTTCGGCAAAACCGTTCTTTCCATATAATTCTGATTTAATCTTTCTTTTGCTGCCATGCAACAACAAAATCAAGAATTAACTTTTCTTGCCTCCATGTTGACAAAATGGAGACAGGTATTACTCGACAAGTTAGGGCCTGCGCACAATGGGACAAATATTAAATATTAAATTTTACACAGGAGAGAAAGAGAGAAAAGATCTTTTCTCTCTTTCTCTCCAGTGTAAAATTTAATATTTAATATTTAATATTTAATATTTAATATTTGTCCTATTGTGCGCAGGCCCTTAATCGCTGATTAAGTTATTCCGAGCTTGATCGAAGTTACTACCAAAAAACTAAAAAAAAGAAAAAATGAAGTAAAACTTTATTTCGCATGGCAATTTGCACCTCTTCCGTTTGCTGCAATGAAATATTGCTTCCCGTTCGATTTATCCATTGTGCGATAAGTGTATCGATGAACTTGCCGCCGCCCCCGCTGCAGCTTTGCGTGGCCGGTCGAGGTTTGTCTGCAAGTTTCGCGGGAAGATTACGACACGAAAATTAACTGTGCGCGAAAGCGAAGGACCAAACTTACCATCCTGCATACTGTTTTCCTTTTTTGATGTTTTTCTTTCGATATCGGTTTATCGCGAGAGAGCCTGATTCGTGCGGTTCTACTGCGCCTCGATAAATATGGCAGGTTAGCATTGTTGCAAAAACAAAAAGTTGAAGCTGCGGTCAATCAGACACTACAAATAGTTCGAAGCATTTCATTAACCAATCAAAACAAAGAATTTTACAAATTGACCAATCAAAAGATGCTTTAAAACATTTGTAGCATTATCTTGATCGTACTCTGAATATGACAACTTCAAGGCGGTATCTTCCCGCTGATAATTCAAATAGATTATTTACGTGATAAACGTTTAAGGATGTTTTAGCTCAACAATATCACAGCTATAAATGATCGAAATTTAAAAATTGCAAGCTTCTGAGGTTTATTCTTTTTTTTTCCCTAATGAATAATAAATTTTGGCCCTAAAACCAGTTGCAAAAGAAAAAAACAAAAATTTACTATTAATGGCTTATACAGCAAAAACTCCATAATACTTTGGTATGATTTTAGATAAATAACTTTTAAACAAGGTGAATTCAAATAAATTTTCGCACCAATATTTAATAGAGTTTTATTAGTATTTGCAAAAAGATTGATTTAATTTATAATGCTATTTCTCTATCTTTGGAAATAAATAACAAAACACGATTTTACATCAAAATCAAGAGCAAAGAAAATATTAAAAATAACTTTAAAACCAATAAGAGAAATTTTACACAGATACTCAACATAATAATAGAACAATTTATGAAATTTTTATATTTTTAGTAATACTTTAAGATATAATTTTTGCGATGTATAAAAATGCATATTTAATATGTTTATTTAACCTCTTGAAATTATTGAACCATGTATAAGATCAATACTTTATATTAATGAAAAACGTTTAAAAATCAAAATAAACGTTTTCTGTAAGAAATTGACCAACCGTAATCGATTATTCTTCTCATATTCGACTGTAATTCGTCAATTTCTTAAGATTTAAGATTTAAATGTTTATTAAATGAATCTAACTGTAGTGCTGTAATTTATCAAACAAGATGACGTTAAATGACGTCTGACCGACTGTCTGCGTTAGAGAGTCATTAAGATATTATGAAGACGTCATTGGACGTCATCTTGTTTGAGAATTTTCTTTTTCTCTTAGGATGAACTATTAGCGATGAACTGCTATAATTGCAGTAGAAGCCGTTCCACAAAAATTCAGTTAAATATCCGGTTTCTAGAATATGAAGCGAGTTTTTTTTTAATTCATCGATAAATCGCATTATGCGCAAATGAACTTTGCTTCATTAAAAGTTGCATTCGCGCACAATGCGATTGATCTTAATCGATTAATTTAAAAAATCGCTTATGATAATATCGCATAATACGATGCTAATTAAATTAATTCTTGGAAAACAAAAATAGCGCTCTGATATTTCGTATTTATGCATCTCACGCAAGACTGCAACGTTCTCTGTCGGACTATCATGCAAACACTTCGGAGTCCAGCGTCCACCGCATCCACCGCGAGCGATTCCGAATCGGTGTCTATACAACGCGCTTTTAGGTTATATTCATCTGCGTGATGAAACATTGAAACAATACCTTGAGACGAACATTTCCAACAAAAAAGAACGCTCGCGTCGTCCTAGTGTTAGCTCAAAAATGCAGAAAGAATAACCGATTTTTTTAAGATAAAGATAGAGACAATAAATCTTGTAAAGTTGGTGTTTTTATGATGTTAATTTCTGTGAAATTCTGAGACTCGTACGTTTTCTTTCAGTATTATTATCCCAGCTTTTGAAGACTGCTAATAGTCTGAAGAAAAATTAGTTTCAAAGAACGATTAGCCATGTCAGGACTGTTTGAACAGATCAAACTGCTTTATGATCAGGCACTATACTGCAACGTGATCTCCCTGACGAATCTGGTGCTCTCTCTTAGCGAGCACAATGCTGACTTGCTGCCTGGATACAGCAAGTTTCACGTGTACGTTTATTACGCGGACGCTCACTTTCACCTGGGCAAATATCGCAGGGCGGAAACTCTCTACAAGAAGGCCCTGCAGTTTCGCAAATGTCTGCTGAAGTCCAAGGGCACGGGAAAACCCTTGCTGGATGGACAAAAGGATCTGCCATCGGATGTCAACATCAAGTATCAGATTCACTTGTGCCTAGTCAAGTCCAAGAACCTACAGGAAGCGCTGCAAGTGCTACAGAGCATCCCTGGCAAGCAGCGCACTGCCAAGGTGAACATGGCACTGGCGAAGATGTTTCACGAGCAGGGAATGGAACGATCTGCTATCACCACATACAAGGAAGTCTTAAAGGAGTGCCCGCTGGCCTTAGAAGCAGCCGAGGGCCTCCTATCTTTAGGGGTAAAGGGTGTGGAAGTCAACTCTCTGATTGTCAGTTCCATCTCCAATTCGATGAACTTGGAGTGGCTCAACACATGGATTAAGGCTCATGCTCACATTCATAATAGAGAATATACTCATGCTGTGACCACGCTGAGATCGTTGGACAATGTTGTTCTGCTTAGAGATAATTTCAATCTGTTAACTATCATGGGTGAGTGTTATTATTATGCTGGCGATGACAAGAATGCTCTGCTATGCCTGAGGCGAGCCCGCGTTATTGAGCCAGATATAACAAAAGGGTAAGTTGCTCGATGTCTTTTAGAGATTTGTCAAAATGTATACAAGATGTTTCCTGTAACTCAATATTATTTAGAAATTATTAATATTTTTTAATGGGAGAGCTGTTATTTTCATTAACATAGTAATATAATTTATGAGAGAACTTTGAATTTATTTTCTTATAAGTCACATTATTACGGTAGATTATTATGGTAGAATTTATCATATA
>QKQZ01053254.1:0-23025 GCA_003595255.1 Solenopsis fugax
CTTGCCCACCGCCTCCGCGACCTCGGCTGCCCAAGTCGCAGTCCCTGCACGTGCCGCTGGACGTCGAGGACATGCGCGACCGCGACTTCGTCGAGCGGGTGCACGACCACCCGATCGTCGATCACTACTGCCATCCGCAGTTCCACACGCCGTTGAGGCCCAGCAAGAGCGTGCCGGAGGGCCTCGGCCATCAGGACCCGTACCGGAGCAGGCCGCGACGTCACCGCGACATCACCGTCATAGAGCAGATCACCACCAGCGTGTAAGGCGGAGGGATGTTTCACCCGAACTCCGTCGGCGCGTCACTGTAAAGCTAATGGGAACCAGAGAGTTTGGCAATGTTTCTTTTATTTTAAAGAAAATTCCAAGGACTCACGAGATTTAACAATTCAATAAATAAGGGCTAGTGAGAGTCGTACGCTATTGTTGGTGCGTTGATAATTTCGAGTTTGGGTCATCCTCAGCGAATTAACAATCAATCAAGCCTCCCCCGCATCACAAGTGTCGTCAGATGTACAAACTTATTATTTCGTCACAGTCGGGTGGCAATCCGAGTGAAAATTTCTCGATCTTCATGTGAAGCGAGGCGAGGATTCACAAAAATTACACAATAAAAAATACTCAATCATACAAAGGATTATAAGCATCGTCATATAGTCACATTTAACATTAGCAAAATAATTTAAATAAAATAATTTTCGTTCTCTCGAATTTGAACGCTGTAACCGTACTTCTTGACTCTGTCACGGTCAAAATAACACTCTCGGGTCGAAACGTACGAAAGTATCTCATGGAAATTGTTTAATAAACACGAAATTATCAACGCACCAACAACAGCGTTCGACTCTCATTAGCCCTTATTTATTGAATTGTTTTATTTTAAAATTTTTAATTTCACACACACACATAATATCGCAGCGATATACAGGAAGAGATGCCGCGCTATCGCGTTTCATCGCAACGCGATCTGCATGAGCAAGTTATATTGATTTCAGACTTGTACAGCAAAAGACCGGTTTAGGAAGCTTCTATAAAAGCTTTTATCTTCTTGTCTTTCTCTTAGCTTCGAAAGTCGCATCGGGAAAGAGCGGAGTATCGCGTTTCTTTTTTATAATTTGCTATCGCTATTAGGTTTTGTTATAATACGCTATCCGCTGGCTCCCCTTTCCCCTTTTATTTTCCGCGTCTGTGTGTGCCGCGTGAGTATAATTTACCGGTAAATTTAGGGTGGCTCTTGAAGATTGGGGGACCATTAGCGTAAAAGCCGGCGCGCAGTTGCAAGCATAAGCGGAAAGTAAAATAGTAGAGCCATGAAAAAGGAAATAATTGCGCGCGTCGCACGCGCGCGAGATAGTCACTCGTGCGATCGTAAATCAAGGAGGAATGACAGTTAAAGCTCTTTAGAAACATCCCCCACTACATTTTTTTTTCCTTACTGAGCTGCTAAGCGATCGACTATGAATTAAATTAGCGTAAAGTCTGTATCGGATAGATGAATTTTTAAATATATTACGCGCGTATTAGGAAAGTATTTATTCGTGTTGATACGCTTGTTTGAAGTATATCGCTGTCGGAGAAACGACTGTCCGCTGACTAAACGTACATTCAATGACAAAGTTGGAGAACGCAGAAGAGATGTCGAATGAAAAGTTCGCTCCTTCTTTTTGATTTTTTATGAAAGATATAATTTTTACTTATTTGAATACAGATGCGAAGATAATTATGCTGGATCTTCTAAATAATTATTGGAACAAATTAAAATAACATATATTATATAAGGAAAGGATAGAGTGATTAATTAACCAAGTTAAGGTATGGATGGATGGATGTAGTTAAGTTACAATATAAACCAAATTTCTTTCTTAATTGGACGCTTAAGATAGTTTCTAAAATATTAAAACATTTTGCAGCATTATTTTTATGGTTGAGCGTCCTATGTAATTTTTAAACCTATATCTAGCTAACATTTTAGATACTTCAACAAAACCTTTCTTTCCGTGTACTCTAAAAATAGAAAAAAACCGAATGACTATTACAGCGACGTGGTCGAATGATACGTATCAATTTATATATTTTATATAACATTTTATGCACAAATAAATATAACTAAAATTGCAATCTATATAAACGTATTGGAATAAAACATTCGGATACTACAATATTAATGTTATTCGAAATAATTATTGTTTGCTTAATGAAATTATTTCGATAATTCGAATATTACTATTTCAACATTAAAATCCGATTTACATTTACATAGAAAGAATAATTTTACTACAGTATCTAAAAATTTAGCTTGATACAGATTTGAGAAATAATTTTATGTTGGATCGTCAAAATAATTATGTAAAATGTTCAATTATAATAATATTGTCCAATATAAATTTTTTAATAATTCAACATAATTTTTAAATCTGTATTCCAGGGGCCCTTGTAATTTTCGTATACGAAAATTATTCGCATGTTTTCAAGAATAGGGCCCCAGCAAAATAGTTCTTCTGTATAATTTTAAAATCTACACGTAATATTTATTTTGGATAAAATAAATTATTACAGAATTTTTTAAAGTAATCTTAAAATATACTAAAATTAATTGTAATTATTAAAACTTTTATGCATTTATTAACACAATTGTTTTTAAACATTTATAAATATACCTTTTCATTCGACTCTTCTCACCTGAGTCGCTATAGTTATATAAATCTTGTTCGCGGAGAACGGCGAATAGTTTTGAATGCATCTTCAAATGGGGATCACCACTTTGGCCTTCGAGCATCCTCGTTATTTGCATTTCGAACATGGCAAATTGACGAATCGAGTTTAGTCCAAATTCGCGACAGTTATCCTTTTCCATTTCGACGTTGACTGTCCGATTAGTCGACCACTAGTCGTGCAAGTATTTCAAATCAATATCCCCCTCGTCGTATAGAGAATTTCGAAGCAACATTTATATGTATGTATATATGCACACGTGTGTAAAGTGTAAGTGATTGAAAGCAGACGCGTCGTTTCTCGACAGACGGAAATATATGTATAGAGCACGGAGCTGGTCTCCGGAAACGTCCCGCCGCAGGTATCGTTAAATATAATATTAATAAATATAAAACATCGTGCGCGCGCGCGGACGGTTCGAGCGAGTGAAAACGGTCTCGAGATCGAAGGAATCGCGTACGAAAGAATCCGCATTGCAAATAGATAAATAAATTAGGACGAATCGACGGACTTTGCGAAGTTGTGCAGATTTCTCACTTTTGTTTAATTGGGATTCTGCGATTCTAAAATTCTGTTACATATAGATTCCTGTTTAGGAACTTATACGCATATATCTTTATATATGTTAAATTACCCATACTCCTCTTATTTTCTTATTTATCCACAATTTATATTCGCTGTAAGAAACGTTTATGACGTTTTATCCCACTGACTCGTATTTAGCTGTACCATCACGAATGTTGGCTCTATTCCTATCAGCATGTAAGGCTAATTATAATTCCGAGTCACTTTACGATAACATAATTAGTACCTGAATATTAAGTGCTCTAAGTATCTAATCTGAGGGATGATGTTAGACGACAATTTAATTATATTCCTATTTTCTCGACGTACTTTGCTACATGTCGAAATTAATCCTTACGCACGATACGAGTCGTGCATCGTGCCGTCACCTCGCTGCTGATTTTGAAGTTGATTTTGATCAATGAGAAACGTAGAAAGTATCGCAAAGGTGTTTGCCGACTGTAAGAAAGTAGCATAGCAATGTAGATTACATAGAACTTGTAGTTGAATTTGTCATAGTTTGAGCGTGTTATTACGTATAAGGAAGTCTACAGAGAATAGAGTTTCCTATATATATAATGAAATCCAATTAAATTAATACGCACCGTCGTATTGATTCAATCTCTGGAAAGTGGAACAATCTCTGATTCACGAAACGAACGATTTTCAATTCATGTGACGTCTCGTTTGGGTAATATCAGAGTCAATCAGAGGGTATCCTCTTCAGCTTATACGTTTCCTTTTCCTCTTTTCACCTATTTCAATTTTCGGCCCATATGCGGGTCACGATTTTTACTTCCGAGTTGACTAAGTGATATAAATTAGAAAGTTAAAGCTGTTAGAGCAAGAGCGCACAATATACGGGGCCAAAGTTAGGTTCCCCAGACGTAACTTATATAGTTTAACGATCGGATAAGGTACCTGAGCCGAATAAGGCCCAGCACTAAATAGGCCCACTTTTGAATTTACTACTTGAAAACGTGCTCTGCGTCCAGAGTAAATCTTTAAAAGATGTATCAGGAAGTAGATAAAGAGGGATTGAGGATTAGAACCGGCAGCAACACGTTTGTTTAATGTAACGTGACGAAATGAGTGTATGCATTTTTAAAAAAATTTTTATAAAACTCATACACATACGCATGCCATTTTTATAAAAATTTGCCGCAAAGTTTATCAAATATATATTATTTTATGGTTTATTATATATGTTATAATTTTATTCAACTTAATTGTAGAAAATAACAATCCATGTATATATACATATAGATTTTTTGGAATATATTTTTTAAATATTTTTTAATATATTTTTTAAATAAATAAGATAAGGCTCTGAGAATAATAATTAAATTTACATAGATTGCCTGTCTGAGCCAATGCTATTATTTTTGTGTAAATTATTAAGTGTGTATTACATTAATCAATACATAATATATTACTTGAATGCACAAACGTTTCAACCCAAATTTCGATCTGCCTCAGTACATATTTTGGTGAAATTCTTTAGATCTTCATTCCATTCCCATTAAAGTGCGTGTCAAATCCTTAAATGTCATCGATTAATCGCTATAATTTATAGTGAGTAAATAATCACATGTACACAGATATAATTGGCCTCATGTTGATGATTTGCGAGACAATGATATATTTTTTTTAGAAAAACAACGTACTGATTAAATAAGTCTACTTGTATAACTATTGTTATAACCACTGTTATTTGTTTGTTATGTATGAAACTTGCACCACGGAATAATGATTTTCAATGTTGCTAACTTTTGAGAAGCTAAAAAAGCATCCAAATAGCTGGAGAATTTCTAAAAATTAAAAAATTACTTAAACATAATTGTTGATGTTTAACAATAAGTAGAGTAAACCCTGAGGGATTTCGTTTTTGATTAATAATCATTTTAAAACTGTTTTTAAAGATAATATTTAGTTCCTTTGTTATTTTTAATTTATTTTTGATTCAAATCTTATTATTTCATAAACATATAATAGGTAAGACTCAATGTTAGTTTAACAAACTTTTTTGTTTATTTATAAGTATTTTATATGGAAAATATATTTTATTTTTATGAGCGATTGAAATAAAAATTTTATTCTTGCTTAGTTTATTTCAATATCTCTATAAATAGAATTTTTAATCAAATAAATTAAGGGTCTTATTTGGCTCAGGTATCTTAAATGAAGAGCTAAATCTTCATCATTTTTCACATCTAAATAACTGTACATTCGTATTTCCTCTATTACGTGTAAAATTATATTACATTATTATGTCGTTATCCATAAAAATAATGCAAAAGATATTTCATAATGTGGGCTCTTTATATAGACGTTCCATTGATAGAATTTAAAACGTATGCTCCCTGCGTTAGAGTAAAAAAAAAAACTGTTTTTACTACATGTAATTATCGACGCGTGTCAGGCGGCGAATTTGTTAGATCGTAAAAATTGTAGTCTATAATGTTACAGAGTATCTCTTAGTCGCGTTAAACAAAGTATCCGATTTCTTTGAATCAACATATGTATAATTATCAACGTAAACGTTACCAATCTTAACGTTCGTTACGAGATCTTTTTTAATATTAAAAAAAAGTATATATATATACACATTAACTTTTGATGTGATGAATTGTTTGTATACTGCCAATTTTTATAGGATATAATCGAGTTTCGATTTTCGATGGTTGAACGCACGCGAAATCGCATGTGGTAATTTTACGAATTCACCGACGAGAATCGAACGTCTTCGTGTTTTGTCGGGACACATTTGTAAACGATTAGGACATTTTTTCGTAAACTAGTCTCTCGCAATCATTAGATCGGGATTGTTAACGAATTTACACAGTAGACAAATAATTCACTTCGGACTGTAAACTGTTTGATGGGGATCGTGTCGTTCATGTTCCCATATTGTAGTATTTCATTACATAAGACTCAAAAGATTTACGAATTATTTACAGTCCTTGTACCAATTTTATTGTTTAGCAATATTTTTAATATTGCAGTTTATCTCTACCTCAGTTATAAAATGTTACTATATAATGTTTTAATTACCAATAAATTTTATAAAAGCAAAAAAAATTAAAACAAATGATTTAGAAACTTTTTGTTTTTTTTATATGTATAAGTACATATAAATATTTTATATGTGGTTTTATTTAATGGGATGTATAAAGAATTAAAGGGATACAAAAGGGTAAATTTAAAAATTATGCATTTTCATGAATTTATTACTGTCAAAATTAATGAAACTATTACGGCAATACTGGTAGTAATAAATTCACAAATTTGACACTATTAATAATTACTTTTACGTCTCTCTATATCATGGTATACTTTGTATGATACATTTTCTCGTGTAATATATTATATACAAAACGTATGTGCTTTTCACATTATTAAATCTATTATTAAAATCTAGTAATAGATAATTTATATACTTTATTCACAAATTACCGTTTATATTAAAGATTATAATTTTCAGGACGATCTTTCAGAATTAATCGTGTATGTCTGCGAGATAGGTGCACGAAAGATTAAATGTGCCTCACGATGATTTTGTATGGTATTTAAAATTTTTTTAAATTTTATATCCAAATTGTGTTGAAAAAGTGTAGCGGGTTTTTCTAGCTAGATCAAAATCCGAGCTTGGCGGTATTTGCACAATCACGTTGCGTTTACGATGAAAATATCTTAATCCGAAATATCACGAAATTGTAATGGATGTTCTCTTGAGGAACCTGCGGTAGGTAATCACGTTAATCACGTAACAGCTTTGTCGTCAATCGATTCTTAGAAATCGCGTAACTCCGTTGCCTTGTAAATATACCTAAGCAAGGTTCCCTTATTGCAACACGTTGAGCATTTTGTAAAGTTTTATAAATAGTTCTACGTAGTTAAACCTGCTGGACCAATAAAGTATATATCCGATTATACGTTACTTCTATACATATATTCTTATCATCCTTTTCAGTCATAATATCTGATTGTCTCATCCAAATCCACAATTATCACAGATCAAATGTAGTGATCATTAACAGTTTAAAACACAAATTGTTTTACATATACGTAATAATATTATATTTAATTTCTAATATAGTGTGTAAGCTATTAGTGATATATTTCAATCTTTACTCTCTTTAATCTCTACTTTTGACACTTATTTCTATATACACATCTTCATGTTAAATCATATATTTAATGTAGTTTACTAAAGATGTTTTTGTTCATTACACGAATAAGTTATTGCAATACAAGTCAATACGAATGAACATAAAAAATACAAGGTGTAATTTAAATAATTCCATTATTTATTTAAATTATATTTGCTCCATCACAAGAATTATACTATGCGATACTTCACATTATCGCAATAAGGATATTTCCCTCCTTCCGAAAACGGTACATGATAACATGATATATATAAAGAAAAACTCGGTACGAGTAAAAACGTTCGAGATTATACATAGAGGAATAATGCGTGAGATCCTTTTTAGTAACTAATAATCACCAATTTCTTTATGCTATAATACAATATGAATATACTGCCCAGAATTTGCAAATTAATGATTGAAGTAACGATAGAGCCCGAATTTGTTCTGCCTCTGTCATATCACAACAGGAAATTCGGCTCTGAGTACGGTGCTGACGAATAGAATTCTGCTGTGTTTTATTCCGTATACGTATTCGTTGTATTTTAGATGAAAAAAGACAGTACAATGCGAAGCAATGTTATCACATCGACTATCGATCCTAAAGAAATCACGGTAACTAAAAGCTAGTACGGTTTTCACGCTTGACACGTTACGGTTTGCAGGCACGTATTTTCATAGTACCGGTTACAATTGTGGTGACCAACGGATTTTTCACATAAAAAATTTATAGACGTTCAAAAACGGACAGATATCTGCGATCTCTGTATCTAATTGCGAGTGGACCCTTGTTTTGGGGTTGTACTTGTTGCTACGTAACAATATTAATCCGATTTCGTTAATGTTCTTGCGTAACAATGTAATATCTTAAAATTTGCTCGTTATTACGTTTACATTTAAGTACACATTCACAAGTGTGGCTCCACGATGAACTTCCGTTCATTGTCGCTGATTAATAAATTTACAATAAAGTAACACACTCATCTCTCGCAAATTTCTATCACTGCGAGAGGAGCATGTTTCCGGTCACGAGACCGCGTAAGTTTTGCGTAGAACTTTCGCCGCCCTTTAACACTAATACTATCCTTCCCATTCATATTTATATATTGGCATTTTTATAAGTGTAAATAAAAAAATAGGTTTTATCCCTTTAGAGTAACAAATTAATATTTTGAAGATTGCACAAAATATTTAACTTAATTAAATTTACTTAATAACCAGGGCTCATAATTAAATTATTAAACTGACAAGGAAAGGCTCCCAACTCAGAAGTTTGAAAAATTATGAAACTTTCAGTACATGAAGTATATCCTGGCATATAGTAAACAATTTCTTTACTGCCCGAATTCACCCTAAAGGAAATAAAATCAATCTCTGAAGATTAGCTCATTTTTCATTTTTATTTTATTATTCATTAACAAAAAGAAACAGGACAAAATTTTACAGAAATTTTATTTCTTTTAATGAGATTTATCGATTAGAAAATTTAACAATTGTTTAAAAAATTATTTTAAACAATTGATGGTTTTATTTATATATTTTGTATAATTTTTTAAACAATTGATAAGTTTCCTAATCAATAAATCTTATTTTAAAAAATTGATTTTCTCTTAAAAATTTTGTTTTATCTCCCTTTGTTAGTAAATAATAAAATAAAAACGAAAAATGTGGACTAATTTTAAGAGGTTGATTTTACCCTTTTAGAATGAAGGGGTGAATTTGGACAGCAAAAAATATTATCTGTTATATGTCAAAATAGCTACTATGTACTAGTTTCATAATTTTTTGAATTTTCTTTTTGAGTTGGAAACTTTTCCTTGTAATTATCACTTATGTACAACAAAGGTTCACATAAATATTGCAATTTTAAATATCTTCCAATTTCATTTAGCATAATAAAATTTTTTTTTTCTCAACTTACACATTTAACGTAGAAATTTAGAAATATATGTGCGTGTATGTGTGCGCGTGCGTACTACATAGCAGTTTAACAAGTAATTAAATAATACAATCTATACATTAAAAAATCAGATATGGAAACATGATTGCAATTGTGCTGTAAACAATTGTTTACTTCATATCATGTTTATAATTTTTATGTACAATTATAATTTAAATAATTTTTCAAAGATCGTAAAATTGCGAACATTCTCAAAATTAGTTTCATTTGAAACAATGTTTGTTGATTACAAGCCCTGATTGCCAATTGATAGTCTCAAATAGAGAAATGAGCCTTTTTAATTTAGTAAGTAAATAAATTGCATAAACCTACTAATACTCTATATGTATATTTGAGTATTTTTCGAATATAAATTAAAAATTGTATACAGGAATTGAAACCGGTATTATTCCGCCGAGTTCGGACGCCACTAACGCGCAATATTGATCCCTATGTGTTATTCGAGACATTGTAAATGCAACAATCGGTATAAGGGTCTTTTCCAAATATTAGGAACTCGGTCGATTTCAGGCATTACTGTGAGATACGATAATTTGAAGTACTCTAAACAGTCTAAACTAGACGGTTCGCATACAAGCACATGTTTCCGCCTCGTTGTTTGCTGGCCGTGACATGGCGCAAGACACAATATGTGTGTCTCTTGATATATCTACAGTACGGGAAATTAAATTCACTGAAATTATACCCGTTTCATTTCTTGTTTAAGTAAGACGATCGCAAGTAATATTTTGTTACACATGCATATGTGTTTGCTGCGACTGTATGTGTATATATCTATTTATATTTATAATATATATAATATATACACACATATGCACATCTATGTAACGTACTATTACGTACGCATCATATATAACATGGCGTTTGTACATTGTGCAAATAATCGAACACTTATGTTGAACTGTTGTACAGGGCATATCGCGATGCATGTAGAATTTAGGTACGTAAAAAGTATGTAAGAACACTCGCATTCGTACCTCTCTTCTTTTCTCTCGTTTTCGCGTTACGGCGACCGAATAACGAAATTGTTCTATTAGACGTTTAATTCAATAGGCTTTCACTGCTAGGCCGTGGTTTAGTAACCAGACTATGTAAGGCTCGTATTCCGCTCTCCGTTAGATCCGGAGGCCCAAACAGAAAATCCCGTCGAGCGCTTGGGTTCGACAGCAGGTCCCGCATGCTCTCGGTCGTAAGCACCCAAGAGTGTAATGAGGTTTGCGTTAAATTTACTTTCCTAGCGAGTGTCCCAGTAATGTGCACGTCGTCGATCCAGAAGTACGGCTCCCTCTGGGCTTCGCGGTACAGTATAAATACACTATCGGGGGAATATAGGATCGCCCAGCCGGCACAATACGCGGGATAAAGTCTACCAGGATACTCCTGAGGAGAGACGCGCCATTTTGAGCGCCAGGATCTCTTCACTGCGGAAGCCGACAGAGGATCACAGAGAATTAGACGTCTTGCACCCCACGGCGAGAGGCCATGTGTTAGAAAGTCCAGCATGGCCGGTAAATGAACAAAAACGTCATCGTCTAATTTAAGAATATATTTGGCACCTGAAACAAGACACAAGAACACAATATGTTAAAATCAGATATATAAAAATATATATCCTCGTGTGAAGTTAATGAAAATTGAAAGAATAAGAGATAAATCGATATTTAATTAACTTGATTTATTCTACTTCTTACTTGGACAGTAATAAGTAGCCCACTTTAATCCCATAACGTGCTTGTAGGTCATGTTTCTGTAGGCATCAACAAAGTTTCCCTGTATTAAGTCTTGGTATTTCTTGTTCTCTTCTTCAAGCCTAGATTGATACTCCTCCGAGTATCCCACGAGAAACAATAAAGTCACGTCTGGCGCTTGTTGACCCCAAGTCTCCCGCACGACATGCCTCTTCAGGAAATTCCCTGGCGCCGAGTGAACCAACATTAGCAGCAACGGTTGCGTACGGTTGCAAGGATTGTGGTTCATAATGAACATAAAGTCCGTGATGTTGATCAGCGTGGATTTATCATCGGACGGAAGTTCGTTTATTGAGTAGGGCTGCGTGGAGGGTGTGACGTTTCCGGGAAATATAAGGATATATCCTGGCGCGGCCACACCGCCGCTGGAGTAGGGGATCGGCGATCCTGAACCATCGATGTGAATCCAAAACGAGAAGCATCCAGTTAGTGCCAAAACGACCACGAAGATGAGGGTGCATGGCGAAGTACCGGAGGCATGTAGCCGCCGCTTATCCAGCATACTAATAAGCCCCTTTCATCATATACGTCGGGTTCTGCCTGAAAATACAAATAATAACACCGTCAATTATGTTAGGTTAGCTGATACTTATTCTCGCATCTGTAATTATTACAATCTTATGCGTTGCGGATGCCTCGTGCTCATCCTCATCGGACTATATCAGAATGTAATTTTATAGAATGTAACGTATCTAAAATCTACAATTTTCTAAATTTTTATTTTAGAGAGCGCTATAAAATCTTCGGTTGTAAAAATGTTTATGTACGATATCAATACATCAATATACAGTATGTATGTGTATTATGTGTGTATGTATAAAATCTTATCAGTTTATCCGGAACATTCAGGTTCAATATACGAGTAGCTTTAAGATTTTATGGAAAATTTAATTCTGAACAAAAAGTTTTTTATAAACATGGGTCGAAAAATCAAATGCTTTCTTAAAAAGTTAGCGCCCAAAACCCAAAATCACGATTATCTATTTTATACATTTTTACAAATATCAGGAAAAATATTTTTTAACAAAAAATACTGAAACAAAAGTTGTAGAGAATTAAATTATCTTTCAAATAAGATCAAAATAATTATAGTACGTTTTCCAAAAATTTTCAAATAACCAATGGTTTTCAAATACAAGTGTTTTTTTTTTACTATAAAACTTTTGAAAATTACTTTTCATTTATGCTTAGCTAATTTTTAATGTTTATCTTGATTATTGATTATTCCACTAAAATAAATTTACTTTTCTGCATTGTTTATCAATCATCATAAGAGGGTAAAAGGAAGAGCAGAAGGAGGAAAAAAAATGAAATGAAATCAGTCGAGTCTCATGAACATTTGATACAACAAATAAACACGCTTTTGAATTCTAAAATTAAATCAGGAGGAAATCCGTAAAGTGACTAAATTCGTTACTACTCGGTGCCGAAAGTGTTTGAAGCTGGAAGAGCACACATTTTACAGAACATTTAGTTTCTTCATATTTTTATTCATTTTCTATTATTATATTCTATTGTAGTTTAAAAAAAATTATTTTATTTTTGAAAAGGTATATAAAATCATACAACAAATATCAGCACTTGGATCTAGTTTGACCTATAAAGCTTTTTGTTTCTTATTGTATTTTATTTTTATTCCACGAGATTTTCGGCCAAAGTTTTGAGTAAGGACCTTCAAATCTTCCGAATATAACCGCCAATATAACTGCTTCACATTTTAATATTCGTTTTTCTTGAAACTTTATCTTCATGATTGATCAGATTTTTTAATCGGATTTGGGAGATTGGATCCGAAGATTTAGATTCAGAGATTTCAAGAAGCTGAGAAGGTGAGAGTGATCGTGACGATGTCATTTTCACGTTCATAAAAATTAATAAAAAACATATTTCGTGAAAAGCATGATAAGCTAACGTATAATAATAAGTGTACGTCATACTAAGTGTAATGCATGTAATGTACTTTTAAAACTTAATTGCTAACATACTCGAGTTCTTTCAGAGAACTGCTTGTGAAATAATAAAAAAAATTTTCAGACGCCAAGGGGAGTGTTAATTTAGAAATGCTTTTCCAACGCGTGTTAGCACGAGAGAATCTTACGTGTATTAACTTCTCGCGCACGTCCAAGGAGAGCGAGTTTTAAAAGTTTCATAAACAATAATAATTCCGCTTGCTCGGGGCTCGTAAGCTCGCGAGTTAAAAAGTACTAAGTGATGCCGTTCGCCAGAAGTTTCCCACACGAATCAATGGATGCCACGAAGAGTCGCGCACGAGGCATAACGTATGGACTAGCTATCGACACTGATAAGTCCTCCCATTGAAAGCGATTCTGCCGTCTGATACTATAATTCACTCGAAGATCGTTTAGATTTTATTCGACAAGTATCACTTTATTAATGCGTGAATATATCAAAAGTAGTTATTATTGTATAGAAATCACATGTGAAATCAATGTATACGTTCTAATTCCACGCATGTTTTACACACTGTTTATATCAGATAAGGATATACCTCTTACTTTATAACGATAATCACATTTTGTAGGTATAATTTTAATGAATTAATGACTTGACAATAAACGATTGCGATACGATTAATTGCGAACGATTGCGAAACTTACTCGCAATACAAGGAATCTAAAAAAGAATTAAAGTTCAAGAATTTCCGCGCGAATACTAGCCCTTTGATTATTTATCCTTGAAAAAGAATTTATTTAGAAGAAAAAATAAAACAATAAAACATTTTGCTAAATTATCGAGTCGGAAAACTCCAATATTTACGAAAGCATCTGCATACAACGTCTATGTATAGAAATGCTTTAGCGATAACGTTGCTTGATAGCGGCTGTATAAGCTTTTATATTCAAATTATTATATGAAGTTTCAAATTATTATATGAACACATTCGGTAGGTAAGCAGAAAAATAAATCTGCATTTACAATAATAAAATAAAAAATTTATATAAAACTATTTATATTTATTTCTAAAATTATAACAGAGTAATTGAAGGATGAATCCTATTTTGCTCCGCAAAATTATAAAAGTACACCTTAACTTACGTGGCATGGAAGGCTTGCGTAAGTTAAATTGTTTACAAAATCGAATTAAATTGCAAAATTAATTTACTCAGGAACACCAGGCGAACACTCTTGCAGCAATATTCGTAAATAAATTTCAAAACTCTGCAGGAAAATCGAAAAAAGTTCCTTTTAACAAGCCAGCGCAGCACAACAAAGGTGCATTCGTAGACTTACGAGAGAACTAATTTCGAGCGCAAACAGGCGACAACTTTACACAGCTTGTCTGTTAACTCTTACAATCTGCTGAACATATATATGTATGGCAATAATATGTTACTCCATTTAAACGGAATATTTAAATGGAATATTACATCACAAGCGCGATATTATTTATAATTCGAAAGCATTTTATTCAGAATATAAGAAATAGCGGCAAACTATCGTACTAAATTTATCATTGTCATATCCAATTACATCATGCTGTTCATTACACTAAAAAGTTTTGCGTTGCAACAATGTCATTAAGTCACGCGAAGTATTATGCATATCTATTTTTGTATTGCCTCGTTTATCATTTCTTTATTTTCTTATTTCTTAAGTGCCTTTGTGACGCATACTATATAGTCACATTTTTACAAAAATCAATAGAAAGGATATTTAAATGAAACGGTATTACTATGAGTTTTCTTTTTCTTTTTTTTTTCCTTTAATAACGGTTTGATGACAAACATGCAGCACGCGTTATGACGAGACTTGACGTGCTCCGTATAGCAACTATAATTTCGAGGCAACTTACGTTATATATTTTACAGTACGTACGTCAAGGTCACGAACGATAAGTTCACGAACGAATACCAACGGTCGATTAGCACTAATGAATTCATTATTTCGCATCGTTGTAAGTAGAAGACAGGTGTCTATTAGATTGATGGCATGTCATTAAGACTAAAAAGCCGTTTCGATCGATTTATTGTTTGACTTTAATTCAAGGTCGGTCTGAACACGATATGTCGATCTGAACTCGGTATATCAATCCGAGACCCCGTTAAACATCATTCGTAGATGAATGCTTCAATTTCTAATGGCGAAACAAGGCTCTAGTGCCCGCATCTGTATACATGCACGTCTAAATGTATACGTGCCGCAGTAGGTTCCACCGTCTCTTACGTAGGCATAGTTCTATATTGGAGCAGAATTAAGCCCCAGCCAATAGAGTGAAAACACTTTAAAGTATCTATTTCTAACTTTCTCCGTCTTCTCACGTGTGTGGGACTTTAAATCGAACATCAAGAACGCACGTAGAATGCTAATGCCTGAAGAGTGTCGGCTGGATAATATCGGTCAATATATCGCTCGCTGCAATGTATGTTGCGCTGTGTATGTATGTTACGTTTCCTAAGCAGATACTCGGCGATCTGCACAAGTGGATATATAAGCAAGAAACCTCGTGTTTAATCGAGATAATCCACTTCGTGTTGCTGAAATATAGGATGGGCAACGTGCGATATCAAAGATAGAACATCTCGCTTGGAAAGCAGGACTATTCGCGTTTTTATAATTATCTTCTCATTACGAAATTCGAAATGGATCGCTTGCTAATCTTGATTCGAGATGTACGGCGAGAGATAAATATTTGAGCCGCTTCCTGTACAGCAAAAAAATAAATTAATAAATGTAATAAATTGCTGTTATTTTCCTTTCTTTGTTCATTCTATTGTGTCAGAGAATTGACGCTCGATGTAGGATGACAAAAAGATAAGATAGTTCACAATGATTGTGAATTTATCTTATCATTCGATATATGGACCAGTTAATCTAATCCCCTTTTTTTTTGTAACATATGACGCACAATTCATTCCAGAGGTGATCTATAGAAATGTTGCGATTACAACTAATTGCGGTTGCAGCAATGTGGTCATTGTGGCCTGAGGAGGGAGGGAAGGGGAGGTGGCTTCGTTTTCCTCTCTTGACCTCGTTTACAAATATCAGCGAATTATTCCAGGGCGATTAGGCCGCGCGGTTTGCATACGCGGTTAGTTTATGCTCTAATATTCGTAGAACAACATGGTAATTCTACTTTTGTGCAGCCCGATCGTTCCGACTGGCGAGGAACGATCGGGAAAACATGCGAGTGCGATTCTGTTATCATTGAAGCGTTACAATTAAGTATACGGCCGTATCGTAATTAGAACTCGTATTAGTTTACGCGGGCGTGAAGCCTAATCAGAAACTGATTGAAACGCGCAGTGTTACATCCCGGATCAAAAGGATTTTACGGTAAGATTCACGTCGTTAGAATAAACGGAATATTATGCATACGAGGGCGGATTGTTCTGATCCCCGAATCACCGATTCCGAAGTCAGCGTTATCGATTCCGCGATTTCATCATGCTCTGACACATATTAGGCAGTATAACACTTGAAAATCGAATTGATAAGCTTCCCTGGCATTTTATCGCGTAAATTTCACATTGCTTGCGGTGTGAGTTAGAGATTTTGACAAAAAAAGATGAAGGCTTTTTTTAATTTCATAATATTAGCTTATAACCCTTGTCTGCAAAATGACGTCCTAAAATTCCATAACATTTTAACAAATAATGTATTAAAGATTTCTTCTTATTAATGTTATTTTATTTTCTTACTACATTTCGAATAAAGTCTAGAATTTGAAGAAGCAATACATTTTTATTGCTTCTTCATAAACAATAAAAAAAAATAATTGAGGAGGAGAGGAAAAATTAGATTCTTAGATTTTAAACATTATAAAAAGTCAAAAATGAAAATTACAAAAATGACAAAATTGCAAAACTACAAAATTATTTAAATTTCACGACTCTAATTTGTGAGATAACTTTTACAAAGCTATCTAACAAACTTGTATTAGAAAAGATTAAAAATAATCACGAATGGAATGATAATTGACTTATTTATAAGTTGAAACTTTAGGAGAATTATTTATCTTTTTTCTATTTTATTTTATTATTTGCGCATATATATATTTATAAAATTTATCTTCCTTTCACATTGTGCTCTCACACTGTGTAAAATACCCACGAAAGACGAGGACAAAGAGCATTCGCATACGTAAATTGTGCATAAGAATAGAGGATGTGTGATCATTCATGGCACACCCTTTAACACGCGCCCTTAGGTTGCCGACCCTCAGAGGCACGGTGGATCAGTCAAGAAAAATTGTGCCGCGTTGATCCACGCACGCGCGAGAAAAAAAAGAAATCGTACACCACCGACAACGATGACGACGACGACGACGACGAGGACGACAAGTTTGCCATACTCGAACGTCTGAAACTGGGTGATGACGCACCCTTCATCTTTTAGGTCCAACACTCGTCGCCAAACAACCTGGCACCAGAACGGCGCCTGCCAGGAGCGGCTTAAGAAGGAAGAAAGCATTCGAGAAAGTCTTTATGATCGGTATTCATAGTCCATTTTCTTATTTCAACACCATCTTAAGTAATGTCAAGATAAGATACTATTACTGCTATGATTGGTTTATACACAGAAAAAAGTGAGTATCAAATCAATAATTCATTGTTTCATATATAAGCAAGAATATAAAATCTTCTTTGAAGAATTGGATAATCTTGATCAGATACATAATTTGCTTACATGAAGAGAAAACTTTTCTCCATGTAAACAAATTATGTCTGTTTAAGATTATAAATTCTTCCAAGAAGATTTTATATTCTTGTTTATATATGAAACAATGAATTGTTGATTTGATATTAATTTTTTTTCTGTGTAGTATCTTAAGACTCCTTAAGATAAATTTTATAAGAATTGACATCTTATGGAAGGGATTTATCTATTTCAGTAGCACATAAACTAGTTTTTTACGTTAATGAATTGCTTTTTTGAATATTTTTGAATGTTTCCTCGTTCCTGATTTTGAATAGGAAAAATATTATATTTTTAAAATTATTACTTTTACTATTTATTTATTTATTTTTGCAGAAAGTAGAAGCTATCATAATAGCAACAAAATATAGCTACTAAAAACGAAATATGCAGTTTTTTAATATTGCTATTGTTATTATTATATAACAAATATTCATAATTATTTTTCTAGGAAAAATTCAGAAACGAACATAGAAAGGCTTCCTAGTTCTTATGAGAAACACTGTTAAACATTATTAAAAATATAATATTAAACTTAAATTGAATAAAAAGAAATGGTAGAATAATTAATAAAGCAAGGATCATTCAATAAAATGTTGAAAATAAAAGATTACGATTTTTTTCCAAAGCGATTTAACACAATATTTTTTTATATAGACAGTTATAAATTTACTGAGAGTTAAAAGTAAAGATGTATTTTGTAAAATGAAAAAAGTAATAAAAAATTTTGGAAGGGGATTTAAATCTTCCAAAGGCTCTCTTAGATACGTCCATGAGAATCGACTATGAATGTCAGCTTTTTATATTATTTTTCTTCATGAAAGTAAGTAGATATTTCTTCGATCATGTTCTTCAGTTACATTTTCTTATTTACAAAAAAATTCTACTTTGAAAATTATAAAATAAATCCATGTTATTTTTTTTTGTTTTATTTTAAATACAACAAAGAAGAAATTTATGAACGGAAGGAAACTTAGGATATATGTTATATCGCCTTTAATAGTAGGAAATGTGTATGTGTATGAATTCATTCCAACTTTACAATAACTTTAAAAGTATTTCTGAAGAACTAATGTTGCGCATTTCCTTGCGGTTGGAAGCCCCGAACATTAAATCTTAGTTTTAGTTCTATGTTTCTATGTAAATACGTCCTTGGCCGAGCCATAAATAAAGAAGGACTCGACGAAACATACGACATATGAGAACGAGACATATGAACTATTGACAAAACATTCATAAAATGTGCAATTTAAAATGATAGCCAAGGGAGTAAAGGTCTTAAAATGATCTCAATAATGATCTGTCTTAAGACAGTTGCCAAAAGAGTAAAGATCTCAAAGTGAGCTCACTAACAATCTCCTTTCTTAAGACAATATTTCATTTACCGCAAAACAATTAATAATCAGAGTACAAATTAGTCCTTAAATTTAATTATATCTGATTATCGCTGTCAACTTGTGAATACAACCCATTGTTTGAAGATGTAACAAGTATTAATTAAGCAGGTGTATTATTCACATACAGCATACCCCAACGGTTTATCCTTCGACCAACCCTCCTTGAAACCACGAGCGGAATATTTCATTTCGTGTTTCGCACAAAAGGGCTTTTAGTATCTACGACAAGGCGTGGTAGTGCTGATCCCTTCAAAGAGCGGCCGTCTACGAGCGCGCGGAAAATTGAACTGAAATTTTCGCTGCGACCCCCCCCCCCTGAAAAATTAAATTTTCGAGCGGAAAGTTTAGAACAAAAATTCCTTTTCTGTCCCCATGATTTATTCATAGCGCCCCAAAGTTCTAATGCCGCGCATAAACTCGCACGAAGTGCATTCTCCATCTGATATACACGAAAGAAATCGAATACAGGTGTCGACTTTCTTTGAACGTGATCTAGAAACGTTTCGCGAATATTGAAATTCCTCGTGTAGAATTTTCTCAGTTAAAAACCTCTTTTCGTTTGGCTGGTGTTTTTCTTTACTCGATATATTGTGTAATGCAGTAATAAATCTTATCAGAACGAATAGTTAACTCTTTCTTTTCAATCATTAAATTTTATTTTTCATATCATTAAAAATTTATTAAGATATTTCTTTTTATCTAAAGAATATGTTACACATATATTGTTAAAAAAATCTAGCTTATTATTATTGTTTGTTAAATGCGTTCTGAGAAAAAAAATTTTATCGTCGTGCGGTTACTGAGAAAAAATGTGCCTTATCAAAATAAAGTATACAGTTGCTGCAAAGAAAAGAAGTAATCTTTAAACGCAATATGATAGGATGAAGCAATCTTTAAACGTAATATCATCCGAAATTGACGAAAGGATATACAAGAAATTATATATATTTTTTAATTATCTTATTATTTATGTTTATATATTGTATGTAAAACATAAATATTAGGATAATTATTATTTACAAACAATATTATTACATATTCTAAAATAAATGTTAGATATTAATATAATACTAAATGATTCTAACATTGATTTTATATAAATTGTAAGACAGTTTTCCCGTGGAAGAATCTGGAGAAAATTTGTCAAAGTGCCCGTCCCTGAGGCAGCATTCCCACGTCTAAGACACTACATATAAAATAAACTTTCCGTGTGTTTGCCTGTTATGACATCAAGCGTAAAGGGCAGAGACGGTGGCATAACCAGATAAGCGTGCATCCAGCGTGTATATGCGCGACTCTTGGTCAAACAACTCAGAAACGCCATGCGTATATGCGGCATTATTGATTTGCGAGTCTCATCCTAAATAATTGTTTTCTTTCGCAACAATCCTAGTGCAATTTACGCAAAGTATGATAATAGCGCGGACCTGGTCACGAGACCGCGCGCAAGTCGTCGAGTATCGCGCAAGCCGGATCGCTGCAGCTGATACGAAAAAAAACAGGCGCATATTTTTTTTCCATCGGACACAAAGCCCCGCATTCTCATTCATTTAGCGCGCTATTTAGCACCGAACGCGCGCGAACGATCGCTCCTAATTATTTCGTTTATTCAGTGGGGAGAATAATATTCGAATGCGGAAACTTTCGCTAACTTTCGTTTGAGAAAAAGTACGCGCTCCGAAGTGGCGTTGTGAAGGAGGGAAGAAACTCGGGAAAGAATGGGAAACAAGAAACATTTTTTCCTCGGGAAAGAACCCGTAATAGAAAAAAAATGTTTTTCTCTTTTTTATATTATTTATACGTAGCGACATTATCTTTCAAAAACATATTTATTTTAAGAGAAACTTGAATTTTTTGAAGATATTGATTTCTTAAAAGTACACTCTAAATCCAAGTGTGTAAAACGTGTAGTCTTTTTACTGCATATTTCAACTTTTTACACATTTCATTGCATGTAAAAAGTGATATTTTACCCTTGATTTACCCAGTTAATGCCCATTTCCATCAATGTAGATTAATTTTGATCTCAGTTTAATTTTTTCTTTATCTTTTTCTAATCCTTAGAACTAAAGAAAGATAAAGAATAAGTTAAACTGAGATAAAAAGTTAATCTGCATTGATGGAAATAGGCATAAGTATATAAAAATTATACACTTAGATTTAGAGTCTAAGTTAAAAACAATGCAATATTTCTGTAGCACAAAGCAACTAGTCTTTCTTGTTCATTTACTAAAATTTAATTCTCTATCATTGAAAATAATTCATTTTATTTAAAAAACATTTATACCAAAGAAAAATACAGAAAAATGTTTTATACTTTATTTCCCATTCATTAATATAAATACAATGTTTCATATTTAAAGAGACGTTGCATTTTTTTAACTATTGATGAAAATAAGAAACGGTATGGTCCAAAATGGTATCTTCCTAAAATAGGAATTTTTCCAAAATAAAAATTATAAAATAGATTCTATAAAATAAGTTTATCAAATATTATTATATTAATCCTATATGAATAGTTTTAAATAAAAGCTTTTAAAAGAAGTTTAGAACAAAAGAAATTAAAAAAACCATTTAAAAAACGTTTTTTCCAGTGTCGAGTTTTTTTTTCTAGGAAAAAACGTGGGAAAGATGGGTTTCTTTCCCGGCGATTAAATTTCCCCGAAAATAACAACACTACTCTGAAGACGACGTGAGAATATTTTCGCATATATTTAACCCCGGGTAAAACCTATTAACATATGGAGCAACTAATTCAGAGTTGTGCCGTATATTTTAAGATTACGTCTGCAAGGACTTTTTTTACGTAAACAATACGTGACGCTTACACCTTTTTCATATAGACATGTAAAATATGTAAACTAACTTGTAAATTGGATAATACAGAAAAAAGTAATATATCTGATTTAATGTATTAATAATAAAAATATATAATATTAAAAATTAAAAGGTTGAAGAAAATATATTAAATTTTCATAATATTACATATCCATAGATAATAGTTTACATAGATGACATTTTATACATAGTTTACATAGTTTACATAGTTTACGCGTAACGTAGACTATATTTTACGTAGACGAGTTGCGTAAACGCACAACCCTGAATTAATTCGACCGGCGGAATAATTCGAGCGAAATCTGGCTACGCAACTCGTCGTTCTTAATCAAATTTTTTTCTTTTCACATGGCAAACAATAGAAAATTAACAATTTCATTCGCGTTAACAAGTATTGATGAATTATCGAAGTTTCATTGAAATCCCCCATTGAAAAGTAACAGCATACGTTTGTTTCTAACGTACATATTAACTCATGTTAATAATGAATATTGATAATCTTTCCTCCGCTCCTAAAAAAACCGGAGCGATCACAGAGCAAAAATCTGAATGATAATCAGAGGAGCGCGGAGAAGAATTTACTTCGATCAAAAATCAAAAGGGTCACCTTTGGCGGTTACATCCATATGCTTTTATTCGAGTCGGATAAAGCGCCCGATCGCCTTCGTCCTTCACTTGCAATTAGTATTCACTTAAAATAGATGCGCGCTTCCCGGTTGTTGTTTTACTTTCAGCTTGAACGGCTCCGCAAGTCCGCACGCGCCGGCTAAAAGCGGCATTCCGAGAGCAACATCCGAAGGTGAAAAATTCGAAGTTCGCTTCGAAGCTCGTATGCTGTTCGAATTTCGAACGCGAAAGAGAGGAGACATCGCACCCTGTGAAATGAAATGAAATTCCTGAATGCGCTCCGAGAAAGGGGGGAAAAACGGGAGGGGGGCAGAGACCGCGCGTGCGAAGGAACCCGGCTCGGAAGAAACGCCGGAGGGACACACGCGGCG
>QKQZ01053256.1:0-12407 GCA_003595255.1 Solenopsis fugax
GTGGCGTCGAAACGGGGACATCGGCCCTTTTGATCGTATCCCGAAGGGGCCCGTCGAGGGCCACGCCACGGGGCCATTATCGACCTTTAAGGACCTTGCTGCGACTCGTGGAGACCGGTTACCATAACCGCACGTATAACCGCCTCGCTACGCCGGGAGGAGGACCTCCCGGAGGTGTTATAGAATTCCCCGAGCGCGGCCTCGGGCCGCGGTCGAACGTATTTTTCCCCGCTTCGACGTTACCGTCCTTGGCGGTAGAGCATCCCGCTCTTGCATCCCGACGATGTTCATTAAATGGGCTCGACTCGGTGATTCGATCATCCCATTCGAATTAGAATTTCGTGCAGGGCGGAGGCAAGGAGAGACAGGGAGAGAAGGGGAGGGGATGGAGGTTCCGTCGCGATCTCAACTAAACGACACATTTTCGCATATTAAAACGAATAGCTGCCTCTGTTTTAGGGTGACTTGGACCAAACTCTGATTAACTCAAGTGCCGATTAACACGTCAAGCAATGCCTACATCTTTTATTAATGTACACAGAAAAAAAAATTAGTATCAAATCAAGAATTCATTATTTTATATATAAGCAAGAATATAAAATTTTCTTGGAAAAATTTATAATCTTAAACAGACATAATTTGCTTACATGAAGAAAATTTTTCTCTTCATATAAGCAAATTATGTCTGTTCAAGATTATAATTTCTTCCAAGATTTTATATTCTTACTTATATATGAAACAATGAATCTTGATTTAATACTAATTTTTTTTCTGTGTAGATACAATTATCAATCTTTTGTGGTTTAATACAGTAAAAAAAAGTTTCTTATGTCCAAATCATTTCCTTCTCTCTAAATCTGAATCAGTGGAATCTTACTGATTTGCAGTGCTATTATATACTTATAACTGTGGTCATCAGTGACCATTCACTATTTTTCAGTGATTCTGATTAAGAAATACTCTCTGACCGAATCAGTGTATTGTCTCTGAAAAACAGTGCATGTATCACTGAATGAAATAGTTATAAGTATATCACTGAGAACAGACTATTCACTGTCTTTCAGTGAATAATGCACTGATTCCAATTTAGAGAGTTGATTTAAATAAATACTAATATAAAATAATTAACTTTAAAACTTAGGAAATATTTTTTTAATCAAAGAAATGATGTTAAAATAAATATGTTTATTTAAACATAAAAAAATTTTTTCTCAGAGTTTATGAAAAGATTAAATTAGAAGCGAAAAATTATGTAGTAAAAAATTGTATTAATTAATTGTCGATTAAGTTAATCGGAATTTGATCAAAATCTAAATCATTTCCTACATCAATTGCATTTAAACGTGTACTTCGATTATCTGAGTCTAATTTATAAATCGCACAGCTTCCGTCGCGTTCGAGCCGAATCGGCGGTGGAAAGGCGCAGGGAATCGCGGCGGCCTGCAGTCGCGACGCGTTTTTTTTTCCACCGTGGCGTCGATCAGCTGATGAATTTTTCATCGAGCTGGGAGATGCAAAGTAGCTGCCTCGTAAAGTATACAACACGTTCGTTATACATTTGTACGCCCGCTACTGCATACGTATCGGAGGCGTGCTCCTCCTTCACCGTTCCGTGGTACGGCGCGGTTCCCGCCGGTCACAAAGGGGATCGTTCATCACTTCCAGAAGTCACGAAAGAAGCGGAGTACCTCTCCTCTCTGCGGGACCGCGTCCGGGAACGCGGCGATTTTGTTTGCAAACGATCCGCGCGGCCCGGCTACCGCAGGAAAGTACCGCCGCGAAATTGAATTCGCCACAGCGCGGTGCGGCGAACTCGCCATTTTTCGCCTTGACTAATCGATACGGTGATATCATAGTTCGCCACCCACGTGGAACGGCGAGGATGCGACAGATCTATGGCGGCGTGGCGTCGCGAATAATGAAGACCGGTTGCGGCGACGTTGATTTTTTTTTTCTTCTTTTAGTTATAAGCGACTGGGGAAACTAATTATGTTTTGCTGCGGATCTACCGTAATGATAATTTGCAGCATCGTTTTAATCGATTTAAAAATCAAGTTCAAATTGAGCTCCAAATTTATACTGTTAACTATTGCAGTATTGCATAGTTGTGTTCACTTTACACGCGTAAATATCAAAATGTAAATTTAGTTGTCTATAAAAACATTGTTCATTGAGATATACCACCAAAGAATATTGAAGAAAATTTAAAAAAAAGATAAATTATTAATAAAATCAATCAAAACAATTTTTTTAAATAACAATAAGACGATTTCTAGAGAGTTAATAACGACAATTAATGATGCTAATAATATATCACTGATAATAATTTACAATCAAATATGAAATAATAAGAAATAGTAATAATTTATTACACAACGTTATAATGTGTGTTACGAATATATTAATCGTGTAATTTTTTACAAAATTACAAATGCACGAAAGAAAGAAAATGTTTGAGAAGAATGTCCGCAGTCGTGAAATTGTTTGCAACGATGTATCGAGCTATTATTCCTTAGCTAGTTTTACAGCGCGAGATGGGTGTAGGAATAAAGCAACCGCCGAAAACGACGTCGAAAGCAATTTGCTCTACGGGTGTTTGAATTAATCACCGGCCATGCTGCCGAGTCGTTTAAATCGCTTCTATGCGCGACGATCATTAATTCAAATCACTAGGTTGAACTACTTTTCCTTCCGGCGAACTTCCGACAACACGAGAGAACCTTAAGAGCCTCCCGAGTGTGATTCGACTTTTGACTTAAAGCAAGCCGCTGATAATCCCCATTTCGGAAATTTTCTTTCTCGTGCTCCGACGTGTCGCATGTAAGATCCACCGGGGACTCATCGTCGGGCAATCGTGTTTTTCCAAGATAGGCAAAAACGAAAACACGCGTCGCGTAGCAAGTTTACAAGTTTTCGACGCTCGCTTATTCATGACAGCGTATCTGCGTGCATCGACAGATAAAAACAGTCTATTTTTTTTTTATTTTTAAGTCGGCTTTACTAAAATGGAATTTATTAAAGTTCAACTAAGAGTTCAAATCAAATATATGAAACTTTTAGAAATAGTTCAAACTAAGTTTAATTCTCGGACCCAAATTGTAAAATTGACATAATTCTAAAGTTATTTTAAAACTTCTTTTATTACAACAACAGCAATTGTAAAAATAATGCTATGTTTATCACTTAACCGCACCTTTGTTTTCTGGGCCCTCACTACACAATAGGTCGTTCGCGTCCGTCATTAATTTTCGTCACTTTTACAAGTATATATGATAAATATTATTGAGTGACTTTTACATATACTTTAACATCTTTAGAAAGTATTATTGCATGATTGAGTATTTAAAAAAATATGTATATAAATGTTGTTATTTAAAAAAAATTGTAAAATGTTGTGACTAATTACAGTTGTACAAGATATTTCAAAGAAAAGCAATGCGCAGCACACAATTGTCCAGAGGTGTGTGTGCGTTAAGTGTTAGAGTATCTAGAATTTGTCATACTCCGCTTTAGTAGTAACGCCGGGTTAAGATCAGGCCGAGCGAAACGGCGCCCGCGTTTGTTCGACGAGAAAACGCCAAGGCCTACACTCCGCGAGAGATCCCTTTTTCTCGAATCGCGCCGAACCGTCGCTTAATCACGCAAAAACACCGACGGCTAATCTTTCCCGCGTGATTCATCGCCAATAGATCGTAAACAAGAAGACGGCTAGAAGATCGGGGAAGGTGCCGGCGAATGGCGAGGAACTCACCGCTCGGTAACGCGAACTTTCGCGGTAGTTTGAGAGAAACGAAAAGGAAAAGGCATGGGGAGGGGGCACTTTGAAATTTTTATCATTGTACCAATGTAATTGTAAATATATTAGGTACGCTATGCGCATTAATTATTGAGCTACAGGTATATCGACACTTTACCGGTGTGTTTCTGATCATAGCAACAGCACACACAGTGAGAGGATAGTCACACGTAGTCGGTCTATAGTCGGTCTATATTGACGCATCTATATTCATTGATGCATATGTATACATGCAGATTATTATGAACGAGAGTTCTAATTATATGTTCGATATTTAATAATAGTGCTCGATAATAATAATTTCCTACTAGTTAATTAACTTCTAATAATCATTCATTTAGATCATCTTAAGGAGTGTTGGCGCTTTGCAAGAGCAAGTTCCTTAAATGGAATATTAAGATGATTCTATTAAGCATCAATTAATTTTTAATGTTAACGATTTTCATTTATCTGTCTAATGAACCATTTATTAGAAAATTTGATCAACGCGTTTAACTCGATAATATCAATTATCATCAAACTTTACTCTTTCTAGGATAACTGGCTCTGGATATTAGCGACAAGTCAGAAGGATCTTTCCGTGTGAGGATTGGAAGCGCGCGCATACACACATACACAGTGCCACGTACCTGAAGAAGTCGTTCCTGCAGAAGAGCTTCGCCTCCCTGGAGAAGCACTTGTCCTGCAACGCAGCTCTGCAGTCGAAACAGCGCACGCACTCGACGTGCCATGCACGGTCCAAAACGTTCAGCAGGTACTGATCCATTATCGGTTTCTCGCATCCTGCACATGACAGGAGCATCGCCAGACCGCGTCTCCCTGTTGAAATTAAAAGAGAACACATTACGCACCTCCGTCTCACTCGGGCCCCGAGTATCTTACGACATGACGTTCAGTCCCGCCGTACAAGTTCGTTCAATATGTATCCCGCTCTTTTAAACTATCTGCTCTTTTTCTCTTCCCTCCCCCGCCCTCGTCTTTCGAAGATGAAACGCGCAAATCTTTTTGCGCTCCGTCAAACGACTCGATCTGATACATCCAATTCGAAAATTTCAATTGAAATTTGATGAAATATTAATGGCACGGTTATTAATGCACGCATAGCGGACACAAACGTTACGTCATTGGTTCCGGGCAAAGCTTAAATTAATATTGGTTCTGCACGCAATGGTGAACATTTCGCTGTAAATATGCGCTACGCATTCCGCGTAACATAACGCCGGCTTTACGCGATTTAATGTAATCGCGGATGCATCGCGAGGTTCAAATCACGGCGAGCGCGTTCCAGTTCGTATCCGAGAATATATTCTCTTTCTTTCACGTTTCTAATATATTCAATGCAACAATTCTACTCTTTAGTAGTGCCGAAAGAATGAAATATCGTTGGCGCTCACGCAACGTTAAATCCATCTTTCGCGACACACGCGTTATTTTATTTATAAATACTAATTTCCGGCTGGTTTCCAAACGCCCGTCGAATAATTATCACAATGGGAACTCGATCGGAATTACGCACGAAATTATCCGCAATGAGTCGAATTAAAATCACATGCAGATACGCAAAGTAAGCGCACGTGGTGATGATTTGTTGTAAAAAAAAGGGGAGAGAAATGGCTTATTAATCGCGTTGGGGGCATCGATCGAAATGTTCGGAAGCCTTTCGAGCGTGGCGTTTTATTTAGAAAGAAGATTAAGCGCTTTCATTGTAAGAGCGCGCGTGCATAACGAGGCGTGCATTGTGCTAGGCTTTTTTGTATATTCGATGGTTAAATCGCCGTACGATCTGGTTGACACAGTCCAGACCGGTGTAAAAATACAACAATGCGACATAATCGCCGTACTAATCACGTAAAGCAGCAACTAATCCGATCCGCGGAAAAAATTCCTGTTTTTACGGGCTGATAAGATTGATGACGAAAGTCGCGTGTTTCTTTTAAGCAGATTCTCTAATGAATTCGGAGTGAACGATTCTTTGAAGGAATCTTGGCAACAAATCGCGCATTCTCCGCAAATTGCATTAATCTTAGATGGGCAGATATATATCATTTTCATTTCTTTTTGACGCGCTACCGAGAATTGAATACAGTTGTGTTTTTTTTATCCGCAATTAAAATTTAACTTGAAATATGTAATTTTTAAACAAAGGAAAATAGAGAGAGTTAGCAACTGCAGATGTGTGATAATCTTCGAAAGTTTTGCAAACAACGAAATATTTAAATCGTTTCTTAATCTGTAATAGTACAAACATTGCTAAACGTAAATTATGAACCGTATATTTTTGAATCTAGATAATCGCGATTACCACATCAGTAACAACATTTGGCATTGCGATGATATCTGCATTATAGCCGAGTGCACGTGAGCTGAATTTAAGTTTTTCTAAAAACACACAGTTTCATTTTACTTATATTATTCTTATATATCGACTATAATATTTTATTTACATATAATACTAAACTTATTTTATTTTACACACATATAATATTCTTTGTATATTATCTCATGTGAATATTTGTCAAGAAATGAAAAGAAAGTGTATCTTAATTTCCCCGAGATATACTTTATAAATATCTCATTTAAAGATCGTAAAATAAATTTTTAGCTTAGTTACAAATACATCGTTAATGATTGAAAATTAAACGTTGACGATTAATGAGCTGTAAATAATAAATTGGCTAATCAATAAAAAATTGGATAAACACGAGAATTGATTTCGTTAAACAAGTCTTTAAATTCATCAATAGAGCGCACATTTTCAGCCGCAACCCTGTGCATACATCATTCATTGTTATATAACAGTAACGATTAAACATATCAAAAATTTCCGAGCGCTAACTGAGGTTTCAATTACTACCGGGCATCGTTCAGTAATTTAAGCACGGCCATTTGAACAATGTAAAATATCGCGGTTAAAATGTTTACGTTACGATCGTCGAATGGTCAGTTGAAATTTTACCGTTTTGGACTACGCTGCGATTGCCTAGCTAACGACGTTCCCTTTAATTCGTAAGAAAGAAGATGCATGTGGGGAGAGGGGAATTTCGAGCATCGCGACGGGGTACCGCGACCATAAATCTCGCGGCGCTTAAACAAAAAGCCGCGGATTATTGCATCGATGAATTTAACGATCGCGCTTCGGCATTTATAGTTGCGCAATCTTTCATCTGGCTAATTTCGCGGCCGCTTTTTCACGCGCCTTTCGCGACCAGGCTCCACAGCGAATAATTATAATTCGTCGTTAATTAACATTCGCGAACGAGACTGCTCTTTCGCCCTTTGCCCTCTCCTATCCTTCCTTCCCTCTCTCTCTCTCTCTCTCTCTTTCTCTTTTTCTTTCTCTATACATTTTTTCCTCTCTTTTTCTTTCTCTCTGCCATTATCCCTTTTCCTTTTCTTCCCTTCGTTCGCCCTCTCGCCGTTTTTATCGCCATCATTGAGACCCACGGAATTCACCCTTCTCTTCCTTTTTTTCCGTAGTTTCCGCCAATGGGCGGAGTCCCTCTGCCTGGCTGGCAGGGTTGTCAACCTAGCAACCCTCCTCCCACCCTTAAGATCTGACCTTGCGCATCTCATCCCTCTCGCGGAAGGGCGAGAAAGGCGAGGGTGGTATAGAACGGCATCGACGTAGCCCGCGAACGTTCGCAAGTTAACTTCGAGATCGTAAACTATTCCGTGTAATCGACTCGCATGCGCCACGCCGCCAATGCCCAAAGCTACCTTTTGACTTGATACAACAAAAACGAATCACCTGGTGAATGCGGCGCAAATCTTAACATTAACGAAAAGCATTTAAAATGACATGTATTCGATTAATGATATGATGAATAATTTCACTATTATTGTAATATCTTGTAATTTCTTTCTCTCAAGTTATTCCATATTATATATAATTCAAAAATGTAATTATTAATCTTAGCAAAGGTTAATAACACGACAAAAATATCTACAAAAAATAAAACTATTGATATTCCCTGAAATTATTTGTCAAGTACCTTGAATGCATAACATTCTTTATTATTTCTTATAAAATAATTTACCGCATTTATTTTATACGTGTAATCGATATAGATTTAAAAGTTTAAAAATTTATATTATTAAAGGACATTAGAGAAAATCGAAATAGAGAATTTGTCACGCATGATATGATGTGTGGTTGCATAAAATTCTAATATAGCGATTAAGATTAAAATACGTTTCCTGATTAATGACATATATTTAACGTAAAGCTGGAGTTGGTTTTTTAAATCGTTGCTGCGATTATAGTCATTTAAGGCTATTTTTGCAAAAAGAAATTATTGCCATACGCTCAAGCAGTAAATTGTTATCTAATCACGAAATCAATAACATAAATTAAGGTAACGCATTTAGGAACTAATCTCGCGTATAAATACTACATAGAATTCCGATATTATCGCGTAACGACTTAAATGCTTGAATAACGGTTTTAACGAATATAAGACACATACAGGGTGTTTACGTGTCACACATCAGTGCCGATTAAAGTAAACTACTCAAACGATACCCAGACAGCATGCATGTCCAAAATCGAAACATAAGACGATTTAAAGACATCTTGGAGATGTCTTTTAGCTTGATATGGCTTAAAGACATCTTTAAGTCGGTATTTAAGATGTCTAATACCCCGATTTTGGTGCTGTTTGGATACTGTGTATTCAACAGAAGCATTAGAAACACTTAAAATAATCCTTAATAATTTTCTTTGACACGTAAAAGCCTTAATTTCATGTGTATACATATGCAAGTTTACAGCGGAAAAAAAAGAATAATCGTAAGATACTTTTATCTCTCATTCTTAATTAGTTCGATTGCGAAAAAAAAGATTTGTAAAATTATTCTCAGCTTTATCAAAATATTTATTTATCCGCTATCTATAGTAAGTATCGAAATGTCTGTCACTTATGCGATCGCCGATTCCAGTTAGACAACTAACTTCTCGTGTGATTGCCTTTAGTCGGAAAAAATGAGAGACAGGACATCGTAGGAGAGACCTAGTTAGTTGAATCGCATAAACCAGATTAGGATTAGCGGGACGTGAGACGAAAATCCTGTTGATCCAGCGACATCGGATTGCTTAATCCGATTTTTTCTGGCTAGACGTCACTGCTCACGTCATGCCGGATCTTGTTTTGTTCCGTCGGAGGAGACTTTATCAAGACGTCTTTAACATAAGTGCCAGAACAATGATGTAATGGTAAAAAAAATGTCAAAAAATCTTTAATATAATATTAATGACTAATCTTTCATCACAAGAACATTTTAAAAATTCTATTCAAAGCCTCTATTATTCATTTGAATGTAAAATATATGAATAAATGGGACTAAATAGCATGATAATCTAAGAAGCATCGCGACATAGAAAGAAGTATCAACAAAAGTTTGTATTGTTCATGAAGAAATTCTCAATTCTATTTATTATTCTATTAATTATATTTATATCTTTAATTCTCTTATACGCACTTAAAGACAAAGGCCCACACGCTTATATTTATTTCTGAGATTCCATACTATATGCTAAAGGCGCACTTATCGATAAAAATGAGTTGAGAATATAGGCCATTATTTCAAGATGAGCTCTGACATGAATAAAAATCAAATTTGTTTGACAATATAATTTTTGACTGATTCATCAGATCCGAAACTGACGCTGAAGCAGCGAGAAATCGTTTATGTTTATTCTCATATACTATATATATGTATGTATAATAAAAACCAGTATGTATGTACATATATATATGTGTATATAAGAGCAACCCCATTTCGACATGCGCGTTCTCATCCCCAGACTCGCGGTTGTCGACGACGCGGAGGGGATGAAGCAGGAGAACGAATTTCAGCGAATTACCTTAATCAGTCTAAGATCGCCTACGTCAGGTGCACCCAGTCTCGGCAAACCACCATCGCGGCGAAAATTACTATTTTCCGAGAGTCGCGCCGGCGGCGAATCGATTCGCCAACTTCGGTGAATCGGAGGGACCGGTGGAAAGAGAAAAAGAAGAGAGAAAAATGGAACACTCTCTCAAGAAAATCTTAAAAAGATAGGGCTTCAAAAGTTATCTCGTTAATTGTGTTTAATTAAGGCTAATTTCGAGATCACCTGAATTTTTTGTGACCCATGATAAGAGACATATTTCTCGATGACTTTACTACAATTGTAAACTAGGTAATCAGTACTTTGTTTTCTTTTTAATGAAACAACAATGAATTAATTCAATAAAAATAATTGGTTCTATCTAGAGTTTGTGTAACTCATCTCTCTCACTGGTATAGAAAACGAAATACTTTCAAAAGAATTCTGGAAATATAGAATCGTGTAATAATTTTTGTGTAATCTCCGCGCGCGATAATGTAATTCATCAACTCAAATTTATATCTAAACTTATTGATCGATTGATTCAACTTTTAGCACTTTATGTTTGTGTGTATTTACGTTTTCTCATAAATTCTTTTAAGATATATAAAAAGAAAAAATGATAATGAAAAGAATATCGATTTTCCAAACTACAAACTTTTCTTAATTGCAGAAAAAAGAAAATTAAATATTTTGTGTAATGTACGAACATATTCAATGTTTCTTATTTTATCGCTACGTATATTGCACTATTGTAATATGAATAGTATTATGAGTAACGTGTAATTGTGCTGAAAATTTCTCTTAAGAAAAATAATTAATCAAATACGTTTTCCTTAGTAGGCGCGTGTTTCCCATCTTTCGTGCAACAGCTTTGAACTAATTACGCCCGATCATACTCACTTTTACTACTAGATTATTATCCAAGTAATCCGAGCGTCTATTTAAAAATATGAATACAACTTTTGCGTGTCACATACAAAATTACACTCGCTCGGTTTCGCACATGTGACAGACTTCACCAAGGCAGGATTTAAATACATTAACATACCTTAAAAAGTTTCCAGCCCTCCCCTGTACCTTGCGAACAACTTCGACGCAAGTCTATCGCGGCGTAAGCGTGTAAAGACACTTCCCCACGTCATTTCGACCCGCGCAATTGCGACGTAGCGAGCGGGAAAAAAAAGTGCGTCGCTCCTTCGATCGCAGCATAGATTTGCATGCATAACGACGCGCGATTGCATTCTCTATTGAGCGGTTCATTGACTCGTGATCTATTCGTGCATGCAGCTTCTCACGCGTGACGTTTCTTTCGCAGAGAGGGAGAGTGACAGAGAGAGAGAGAGAGAGAAAGGGAGATGCACGCCCTTCGTTGCGAGATTGATCGAAATGGCACGACGCTCCCGCGAATGCGGCAACGCGCGAAAATGAGCGGAAAAATCGTCCGCAAAAGTTTCGCATACAGCAACAGGTACTTTGCAGCAACGCGCCTTACCGAGAACTCTCGCGAAGAAACCGGCGGCGACTCGCGCAAAAAGTGGTCTTAACTAATAGAGCACTGCGGTTCTAGAAAATACGGTCGAACTTGTTGATGTTGAATCAAGAAAAAAAAAAATACTTTTCAAAAAAAATACTTGTAAATTTTAACATTACCACTCAAGTTATATGTATACGCGAGTTTTATGTTACACGATTTAAATGTAAAAACATCGTGGAAAATATAAGCGACACAAGAGGATTAAACTAATAAATTCTAATTATAAGGAGTAAAATGTCGCTTTTAATTATCGTTGCTTTTTTTTCTTTCGTGAGAAAAATCTTAAAGATTCGAATCGATTGTCAATCCAGATGTTACGCGTTCCAAAGATTCGGCGTCAACAAGGTTGATCCTGTCTCGCGTGTCGCGGGTATCCTGCACGGTTCTCTGGTGCATTAGGCATGACATTGGTCCGACGTTGCGCTATATAGGGGATACGTTACTTCGGAATCCATCCTATTTTACGCGAGATGCACTACTCGTACAAAAAAGTTGCATGGCACGCCTGTGCAAAATAAATATCGGGAATACGATAAAATGAAATAGGGAGTAAAGAATGATCACACTCACGTTTTGCACGCCTTACTCGTTTTAGAATGCTTAACGCGAACGTTCTCTCATGTAGAATTTATAACAGAAAATAATATTGCCATTTCTCTCGAGTTTGCCTAAAATATTCGTAACAAGAAAGTATATATAACTATCGATTTTCAAACTGTCATATCGAAAATTCTCTTGGTTCACATTTAAAAAATTGACGTTTCTAAGAGAGATGTTTTTGCAACTTCTAACATCAACAGCAACTATCTATTCTCCACGATGGAAAACGGAAATGTTCAGAAGATTCCGTCGACCACGTCGTGATTGCGTGTCTGCGTATCGCGATTGCAACCGTATGAAATTTTCATATATCAGAGCAGCAGCATTCCCACGCGGTATTCTATCGGTAACTATGCGTCGACACTCTTTGACTTTCAAATCTAGGTTCAATTAATCTGCCGACAGGGCAGCGTGCGCGTTGTACGTGAAAGTCATGTCGCGCGCGACGCGACGTGGGCCATTTGCGGGGCCCGAAGGTACATATAGCGACTATAACTAGGTAAACGACGTTCGCATGCTTCTTACCTATGTTACAAGCCTGGGTGACGGGCAGGGGTGCGCAGCAACGCCCGCCAAGGGCCGTGACCCTTATCCGGGGGGTACCA
>QKQZ01053261.1:0-14709 GCA_003595255.1 Solenopsis fugax
CCGCGAAAACGGCCGTGAGGTAGAAGGGAATTTAGAATTTGGCACGTTGCTGCGCGCTTCCGCCCGCGTTCGGTAGTTCTCCGTCTTTCCCATCCGCGATGTCGACGCGTCGTCATTTCGTTTCAAATATTTTAGATAAATCCTCGGGGCAGTCTTATTATTAAATTATTATTTATTTATCAAAGTTTTATTATTAAATTTGATTTCTTGTTAAATTCTTGATGATACGGAGTAATTTATGTAAAAGTATTTCTCAAATGTATATATTTCAATGTATTTTGATATTTTACGCGTAAAAGCTCTGAAAAAAAGAGTATCGTATGGAAGGAAGAATTTTCTGGGGCATAGAAAATATTTCTACACGGAAAGAACAATTTTACTGCAGCGTCTAAAAATTTAGCTATAGATACAGAACAGAAAATAATTTTGTTGGCTCATCAAAATAATTATATAAGACGCCTCTGAAAAAAAGTCTGGTTATAACTACCAAACGTATAGTGAAATAGTATCAATTAAATATTTGGCTAATGTAACCAAAAATAATTTTATTTTATTAAATGTTTAGTAAGTATTATCAAATCTAGTATAAGTTACTAAATATTTAGAAAAGTAAAATTATGTTTGGTTACATTGACCAAATATTTAATTCATACTATTTCACTATACATTTGGTAGTTATAACCAGTCTTTTTTTTTTTCAGTGTAAGCATGATAATATTGCGGCAGTTTTGACATTTAAGCAATCAAAACATCTGATACAAGTTTTTAATTGATTCAACATAATTATTTTCTGATCTGCGCAATGTTACAGGACAGAAACTTGTCCTTGAATTTTTAATTTCCCATATTTCTCAAACCGAACGTACCGTTTAATACAAAGATACCCGCAGAATTCAGTTCGTCGAGATTTGCCGCGCACAGGCGCCGCTGGACTTTCTCGCCGAGACTCTAGGAGCGCTCGTTAGTGCCTCGGCGAAGCTACTCTGCGAGGGATACCCAACGGTGGGGATCAGGAAACGGCAGAGATGTGGCGGGACGTTTTACGATCGTCTTCGAAAGCTGCGACTCCTGTGTGCATTTCCGGCCTGAATTCTTAAACCACTGTCGGACAGACTTCTTTACGCGGAAGACGAGAATCGTTCGGCGCGTCTCGAAAACGCGACTCAAGAGCCAAATTCTTTCACTTATTAAACGCTCCTATCACGAACTGTTCACATTTATTTTGCAGACAAGCAACCGCTTATTGAAAAATTTAACTTAACCATTAGAGAGCGAAATCTGAAAAAAATGTAACACAGAAGTTAGATGAATGAGTGTTGGAGCTCGTGAACGTTTATATCGAGAAATGTTGTTCTCTACAGAAAGAGCAAATTTAAACATAAAAAAATATGTAAAATATGAACGAAATATGCATGTATGTAGGATATATCGAAGAAGAAAACCATGCTTTCCCGTCGAATATCGCATAATTCTCTTTTTACGAAAAATTATTACATGCCTTCATCACATCTTTTGTTATTCGATACCTATTAATCCTTCCATTGATCACAACTTTTTATGAGAAATTAATATCCATTTCTATCAATGTAGATGTAACTCTAATCTAGACTTAACTTACTTTTCCTAGTTTTAAGAATTAGAAGCACATAATGAGCAAGTTAAACCGATATTAAAATTAATCTATATTGGTAGAAATGGACATGAGTGATCCAAAACAAAAAATTAAAATTGCAGATAAAGATCACACGCAAGATTAACTGGAAAGATGCATCGCACGTTACATCAATACGCGACGTCGAACCAGGCGAAATCCGCGTGTTGTTCGTGTACAGTTATGGCACGATTCTGCCTAGCTGTAACTCCGAGAAAGAGCCGGTGAAAACCGTATTACACCGGCGATGTGGTGCAGCAACAAGATATACCGGGACGGTTGGCTCAATTTTCCCGCCGTTCCCGCCACTCTCGCCATTCCCGCCTTTCGCCTCCGCGACACCAAAAGTTGTTTCACGGGCGCGTCTCTCTTGCGTCTTGAGAACATTGTCGCCGAGTACCGCGGAGAGACGCGCCTTTGCACCCTCTCTCCTTCACAATGATAGTTTATAATAATCTTCTTAGTCAAATTGCAGTGTACATATATTTAATAATCAATGTTGTTAACGAATATATTTGGTATAATCTGTATCAACCTTTTTACAGTTTATCTGTAGAGATGTGTATCATAAGATACAGTGAAAAAAAGAGTTTGGTAATAGCTACCAAATGTTGAGTGAAGTAATGCCAATTAAATATTTGGTTAATAACCAAAAATAAATTTGAATTAAGACACTGATGGCTACACCAGTCGAAAACAGATCTTAGTGCTCAGTAATATTTTTTTAAGTGAATTTATATACTAAAAATAATCAAAAATAATTATGGTAATACTTATTAAATATTTAAGAAAGTAAAACTACTTTTTATGAAATATTTATTTCATTCAACGATATTGCTTTATTATTTATTTTATTTTTCTAAAAACTCTATTTGACAGGGTAAAAAAAATAGAATTTAAAAAACTCTAATAGAGAGAGTTTTTAGAAAATAAATGAGTCGTCAAAATTTCTACGGCCGTTTACAGTTTTATTCGAGGGATCTAATGGATGGCGCAATTTTTGACCGCATACGTTCGCGCTCTATCTCGCGTGCCCTGCAAGATAAAACTCTAGCCACGAATCGAGCGGCGTTGCTCGGCGATTCGGAATCGGAGGCACCTGTTAACACAGGCCGCCTCGGCGCGCCGGTGACACCGACATCCGGGGACGATGACAGGTGCTGTAGGCTAATCGGTTAATTCGACAGCTCGTGCATACGCGTGACTTCCATTCGCCGAGCGGCTCGTGCCGATTGTTATCGGCCCATGAATTAGAGCGCTAATATAGGAGCAATCAGGGAGGGACGGCCAAATGAGCAATCTGGACAAAACATCCTTATCGAAGGCGAAAGGATGGCCGTGATTATTTTAAAAAATTCAGACTACCAATACGGGTCAATTAATTATAAAATCGTCATAACGATACAATATTCTCGACGTGCGTGCGCGGATACCGATGAATTTACATGCGGATGCAGAAACGGTTACCGCAAAGTGTCGATCGTTAAGATATGTAGAAATATGCGGGAAAAGTATTTGCATAGATACAGACAAATTTGCGTTTTTTGCAAAGTATTTATAGTGTCCGAAAATTTTTACGTTTCTTTTTATCTACGATGCAACGTGAAATGCATTTTTTCTCCTGTTAGTTATGGACAATATCTAATTATTCCTCGTATAAATGTATGTTTAATAGTTTTTGTTTCCTTTTTTTTTTAAATCAGAGTTCTCACATCTATAATAATTATTTTTACTAATAAGTTCAAGAATTCGCCTTTTAAAATGTAGGAATATGTGTATTGTGTAAGACTACCGACTTTTCATGCGTAGTCAAGTATCGTCTGATACCGACGTCGATACGAGGCATCGATATCTGGTTTCGTCATAACGATCATAGGTCTATACACACAGCGCTGTCTAACAGTCTCTAAGAAAACAGCTTGAAACACTTTACGTGGATCGTCCTGCATATACATAAATATAAAAATGTATTTTTCCTGTTACAGAGCGGTTAAAATCCACAAAATTGAAGCCGCAGCTTAAAATTGAAGGATATGAACTTGGTATCTTTCTCACTCTGTTATCTCTTCTAACAAAGAGACGCTACCGAGTTGTAGAATGAGAAAAATACTACTGAAGCAACTAACATTCTCAATCTTAAACCGCCAATTATGGGCTTCTTGGCGGGCGGCGGAATCTTCTCAGTCTACGTATACAATATCGATGACTCTCTGAAGATGATCGTCGACCGCTAATAAAGCGGAAAGAGAGAAAGGAAGCCGAATACATCAGCAGTCGTTTCACGCGACACGTCTTATCGGCGCGTCGGGGGTGATAAGGCTATCTTTATCAGCGATAAAGTCGTTTTGAAGCTCGACTCTATCTCGGCCGCGAGAACACGAGCGCGAAAGCACGTCATAACGCACAACACGCAGAAATTATACGATGCTTCGAGATATCGATAATTATCTCTCGATATCACGTATTTTTAGTATCGATACTTTGTCTTTGATATATTTATTAATAGAAATTAACGAAAATTAATGTATCACAGGAAATGTAAATTAAGATCATTAATGCCGTTCGATACAATTATATTCAGCGATTAAATTTCTCTGTGATATTTAAAAGACTTATCTTCTCATTTACACAATTAAGAGTATGGTTCAATTCTCAGACAACAAGTCTAAAATCGGATCATAAAACGCCTTTAAGACGCCTTGTGGCCTGGTTTTAGACGTTGCGCTATTTGGCTTATTTTATTTTGTGTAAAAGAACAATGAATCTACTGTTAGAATCGAATCTTACCTTGAATTTGATTATAATCAGTTTTTATATTTAAAACTGTTCTAAGGATTTGAATCTTTATGATTTCGATCCAAATTATTTGAAAATTTTGAATTTAACAAGTTCAAATACGAATTTTATATATTGACGATCTTAAAAAATCAGATATAAAATGTCCTTACATCATAATCAATATTATTTTTTTTACATAACATTTTTTTAATTATCTATATATTAAAATTCAATTCAATAATAATTACGTTGTTAATTGAAAGTTATGTTTCGATTCGATTTAATTTAATTCGATTCGATATCAAAAAACCTTCGCACATCTCTATATACTTAAAGATATTATAAATATTTATTAATTTACTATTTAAATTTTATTAATTTAAGGGTCAAAGCATCAAGAAGCATTGCACCTTTATTGACTAATGCAATAAATAAAATTGGGGGATGACATTAAATATTAACATTTATCTTATTCATGAACTTTGCACTTTTCGCAAATAACATCATTTCACGGGAAACTGTTGAAATATCTCGCGAAATTAAGCGAAGAGACAACTGAATCTCTCATTACTGTGCGATAAATTGTGTTCTGCTACATTTTAACAATTACTATTTTAATTAATGTTGAATTTATTTAATTTATATCGATACAGTATATTGTATGCCCTGTACACTGTCGTTTTTCCAGGATAACAATTAATCTCGGAGCTCGTGGGCCTAAGGTAGTGAATCGTCGTGCTGACGCATAAGTGAAACTGCAAAAAATCTCTAAACTATTCCGAACGGGTGATGCAACGTACAAAGTTCATTGAATCCTATATGTTTTGTGCAGAGCTATTGTTCTGATAAAAATCCTTCGATTTTCAATCGTTTCCTAATGTTAACCAAATAATTTCACGATGGTCGATCTAATTAATCGAGTCGAGATAAATTTTCGCATTCGGAAATGATCCGCGATAGCCAGCGCATTACTCCGAGTTCATTTTTACTCAAGGTTGGCATGCCGATATCGTACAGAAAGAAGACAGTAATGGATAAATGGATAAATAGATAGGTAGATAAATAGACAAAGAGAAAGAGAGCGAATCCTCATAGTAGTAGTAGCAGCACGTAAAACTCTCGCCCCACCTCCTCCTCCACCCCCGTCCCTCGCCACGTTCCTCTTTCCGCCTCTGTAACCCTGACCTCCCGTAAAACACACCGAGAAAAAGACTTTTCCGGCGTGTACGCACGAGCGCACCGCCACTTCTGCCACGCTGCTGCTGCTGCTGGCCGAACTCATGAATGGACCCGCGACTCTATTTACGAGCGCGTGCGATTCGCCCGCCACCGCTCCGCTTTTATCGCCGTCTCGGCCGTCATGGGACGGCGGGGTAAGGTGAGGTGCTTTCGGAATCCCCAGGCTCTCTCTCTCTCTCTCTCTCTCTTTCCCTCATGTACTTGTCGGAGGGTCTTGCCGGCTCTTCCTACCTACCTACCAGACTCTGACTATATCGTGCCGCGCCGAGATATGTATCGGCCCGCGAAATTGTTTTCGAACAGCCGATTGTTTGGCACACTCCGGCGTTACCGAGGTTGAAGAAGAAGAAGAAGACGACGCCGAGGGGGAGTTCTCTTCTTTTTCTTCTTCTTCGACCGCGGATATTTCGCCTTCGTGTAAACAGACGTGAAAACGCGGCCGCATGAAATGTTTGCAAACGCCGACCTACCCACGATCGAAACGCACTCAGCGAGCAAATCGATGATGTATCGATATTTCTTTGCAATAATTACTTTAAATTTTTTGTTCCATCCGATTCAATGTTATTTTAGAAAGTTATTTAAAGAAAAATACATGGTAAAGAAAGTATAAAAATTTCAGGAAAGTTTATATAATCACAAACTTATTCTAAAAATTTGATAAAGTTCTTATATTGTGTGAAAAGATTGGAAATGCGACATAAATATTTTTACACCGAGAAAAAAGTCGAAATATTCAGAAGCTCAATGTTACTTGTGACGCTCTCTTCGATATTTATTGGTAATAAAAAAGTTTCACTGTGATGACAGAATATAAATTTCTGTGAAATAAATCTCATTTCTGTATTAATTGATTTATTTCAATGAAATATATAATAGAATTATATCCTAGAAATAAATTTTCAAGTATTTTTTTTTTTCAGTATACTTTTACGAATGATCGAAAACATTTATAACATCTACGAAATGTGTTTCTCGAGAGAATAATGATATTGATTTTTACATTAGTTTCTTCATATAAGAATAGGAAACAGATACCTTTAAGATAAAAAATAAATAAGATGGAGTATAGGAGCGGTAGGCCACGAAATCATTACATTCCAATTAATTATAAATTGATTCTAAAAATTAATTTATAATTTGACAATCAGTTATAAACGTATTAATATACCAATAAATTCACGATAAATTATTTTCTCTCATATACCACATTAAATTTCAGTGTATACTGATACTTATTACTTGTCCCAAGATACGAATAAACGATTCTCTCCCCTTCTGTTCCTCTACTTCTCTCCAATCTTTGCCTCCGATCATTATTGTTATTGCGCCGAGTTTATGGTGAGCGTAATTTGTCACACATATAAGAGGCGTATCCCGCGGACCTTTAAAGCAGGATCGTTAATAAGAAGCGCGCGGTTAAGGCCCACCATGACCTACGGTAAATTTCATCCCGCCGGGTTTTAAGTTCGATCGTACGGCGCGAATAACTAAGGATCATTAATACATCTCGCCGGACTATAATTCATGTCGCGTGACCGACCGATGCAATGGTGCGCTTACGTGGTGGACGAAGGTCCGCCGATGAAAGCCGTCGATTTGAGAAATCTGCCTATTTAAAAAAAGCCGTAATTTCGCGAAACTGGCGGAATCTTATTCTGGAATCTGTATACGCTTGGAGCGCGGCGGTTATTTTTTTTTTTTTTTAAACAACGATGTTAGAATGTAACAACGCGGGGTAAACAGAGCTGTGAGCGTAAATATCATAACAGCGTCTCGATGGAAGCGTTTCTTCTTTTCGCGATAGGGATAAGCTTGCCTTCTACTTGGAATATTTGTCTTGCTGGTCGTTGCTCGTGAGAGAAGTATGAAAACTCGGGATTGATGGATCTTGGTTTGCCGAACAACAATATACATCAAGTCAATTAGACGATATATCGTTGCGCTATTCATCCCGTTCGCAGTGAATGCGGCAAAGCGGTGTTTGCGTAGGATAAATCAGTTAAGTGCTTTCTTCCATTGCGATCGCAATGTATACGTTACATTGCGCAAATACGCGCTTGCGAGCGCGTACCGCGTGTATCGAGAAAAATTCGCAGGAATCCCAAACGATTATGCAGTAATTACATTGCGACTGCGATTCGGGATCTGCAAAATTAATTTTACTTTTTTTAATTAATTCTTGGATACAAGGGATGTCCTTGTAATATTTATCACTCTGTTATGGAATTTTTCATAGTTTGAAATTTTTTTCTCTCTCTTAAACACTAAAAAAATTTTGTTTGTTTTTAATATTATAATAGTATTTAAGTTCATCGAAATAATTTTTCTGCTACGTGATTGTTTGAAAGCTTTTAGTAGATTATGCATCCATGGTTTAAAGATAACTTTTACCTACAGGTTTGCTCAATCAATCATAATTAGCGATTTCATGCTCATAAAGCGTAGTCTTTGGTGTAAATAGGAGAGGAATTTATTTAGATGAAGACACTGACCAATCTTAACTAGAACCAATCTTGGTACGACTGACTTTAATAGGTTTCGACAAGCTATGATTTTTGCGGTCGCGTAACAAGCTTGAGCGAATCTCGCTTAGCTAACTTTGGTTAGGAATTCTCCGGCTCTTTCTAAATTGCAGTTCCTGACATAACATAGATAGAGGAGGAAACTTTGAGAAGGGATGACTAGGACTGAGCAACGTCAGGGTTCCAATAGGGGTTTCCAACAATCGTCATTTTTGCGTGCATATAATGCAGCGTAACAGATATCAAATAACAAGTTGCCCTCCACTGAATCTACTCTCGTAATCAGAATTAGAAGTCACAGAACCAATCTCCCGCGCGTCAGCCGCATATAATTCCTACTCTTCTCCCAGACATCATCTTCTTTATTGCACCGTCTGTGTGCGCAGTATTACCAACGTGCTCGCACAGTGCACAGGTTCCATCGAATATCTAAAATGACATCGTCCAACCCACACCCCACTACCCCTCCCCTCACGGACTCGCTCCATCTCTCCGTGGTCTCGCTCATCTCCCACCTTCATCTCGCTTTCCCTCCCACCTCTGCCACTCGAACCCTTCCACACGCTCCTTCGTTCCCTCGTCCTCCTCCTCATCCTCCTCCTCCACGAGAGTGCGCTCTGCCCCTACCCTACATCCACTCACCCTATCCTCCCTCGTCCTCCCGACCTGTTCGCGTTATCCTCCACCATCCCCTGCGTCCTCTGGCCGATCCTCTCCTATCGGCCTCTCTACCCCGTTATCTTCTTCTTCATCCTTCCTTCTTCCATTTCCCGCCTTTCGTCCCTTACGAATTATCGACGGGCGCAATTCCGATGGATAAAAGCGACGGCGGCGGCCTATTATCGACGCCCTGCAATACCGACCAGACGTACGCGGATACCGACTAACCGTAATGCCAACGGACTGCGATACCGGCGCGCGGGGCCCCCCCGATGCTGCGCTGATTATACGCGAAATGCGGACAAACCGGAACGCGGCGAGAAAAATGTATTGACACGCTGTAACGCCCACGGCGCAAAGTGCGAAGATATAACGTCGGGATGCATACCGTACGGGTCTCTCTCGTTAACCCGGCAGTAGCCACAAGATTTTCTGCAACGCGAACCGTTGGACAACATACCTTTTGCGTCACGCAATTACATATAATTGTATTTATTGTGAATGCGTTTGTTATATAAATATCAATATGCATTTTTGTTATTATAATTTTATTTCTTAAAAAGTTATAAAATTATCTGATTATCTGATGAAATCGCACACACACATACACAAGCGTTACTTATTATATTTCAAACAAGAATTACGAAACATTTTATTCATTTTTTAATACATGAAGTTAAAGTACATATGTAAATTAATAAATTTGTAATGACTAATTTTACCGTTGTACATACTTTATTTATTTTTATTAGTAGAATGGTAATTTTATGTTGGTAAGCTTCAAAAAATTTCAAGAGAACAAAATTATTTAATTGAAATATATTCATCTTTTTCTCATTCTTTATTCTTCCTGGTTTTTTATCATTTTTTCGTGAAAATATAACTCAGAAATTCTCAACGGAATTGGATATTGAGGTACGGAGTATTCGGCGCTCTGAAAAGTGGAAGAGCCAAACGATGCGCGTCGTTATAATTGAAGAAACGAGTAGATAGGACAAGCTGTGTCACATTTTTATAAAAGTTATCTTCGCCGTGGACAAATCATTATTTTCTACCGCGTTATTTTTTTTATTATATTCTAAATGCTATATGTATCTAGGTAGTTTAATGGTTATCGACCTATCTATTTCATGATACTTTTAGAAATAATAAAATTAATGCGCGGTACTAATTCGTATTATATCGCGAACTTAAGTGAACTAATGACACAAGTTGAAATTTTTTCAATTATATGGGAATTATGTTCTAAATACATCAGATGATCAAATTTAAAAAAGACACAAATTAAAATAAAGAAATTTTACTGATTTCAGTGCTATACTTGTAACTATTTCAATCAGTGAAATATGCACTGTCTTTTAATGATAATACACTGATTCCGATTAATAAAAATTTCCCCCTCTTAATCGAAATTATTGAATAGACAGTCAATACTCCCTGATTTTCACAGTTGTAAGTATAACACTGTAATATACTGATTCCGATTTAGAGAGTGAAAATTTAACATAACACCATGAAATTAATACATTACTTCCACATTACTTTAGAGAGTTTAAAAGAAGTAATTTGTGATTAGCTCTAAGTTATGTTTAACTTATGTTTAATTATGAAATTAATTATTAATAAATAGTTAATTTTAAAATATGCAGTCTATTTTTCTTTCTCCCAAATAATTTTATATTTTTGACTCCTGTCACTTGTTTTGCAGGGGTGCGTTATATTGTCCTCCTACATTCGTTTATTATTTGTCGGTACACAAAGATCGGATTTACATATAATTGTAGGATGTCCATCGTTATTTACCGAATTCGCGTTGTTAATATGTCATGATGAAAAGAGGTGCCGACATCACAAGGCAGAGAATGCGTGTCCAGTGCATTTTTATGCATCAATGATGCATGAGCAGCGCGCATATCGAGATGAACGCTGCGATGAATGGACTTTCGAGCTATTCGATTCGTTTGGATTGGAATAGTTATACGCAGCGAATTGCATATATAGCCACGCGTGCGCAACGTTAATTCCGTATGTAAAATGGCTCTCTCCCCGGCTGGAATTTCGAAAATGCACACGAAGCGAGCGCGCAAACCCCTCGATTCGTTCGCGATTCCTGAAAATCATTTGATCATCGACAACTTTCTACCACCCTCCTACCACCACCTCGCCCGTTGGTTCTCTCTTGTCCTCTCGTTTACGCGATCCCTCACAACCGAATGTCCAATGAACACGCAAAATTGGATGTCCGTTCCGATATTCTTTAACCCAATTATTCGTTCACGCAGGACACACGCATGCGATAAAAAAATCAAATCTTCTGCCGCTACATATTTATAAATAAAATTTATTTCGTAAATTACATTTTTACCGAACATTATATCACATTTAATTTTCTGAAAATTGTAATAATATTTATAAGATAGATATTGGTATATATTAATTTTCGAGCTTGCAATTTTATTTCTACTTTGTAAGAAAAAACTTTTCTACTGTAATATAACAATTGTGCGTACTGTAATTTGCTCGATTCTCTTTGATTCTATATTAATAAAATTATTGAATCATTTTGACATTTTGTGTGTGTATTTTCATGTATTTAAGTTTACCGATATGTTAAAATTGGCGTAAACATTTTTTGCGGACAAAAATATTATAAATAAAAAACGTGGTAGAATCAATCGATTGCAATAGAAAAAAATTATCATCATATCAGCTACGATCAATCTCATTTACTTCGGAAGTTACAAGGGGGCGCACGCCCTATCTTTCTCGTTGGAGATGACCGTGACGGACACCTTTCGAGCCCACGTTCCCTTTAGCGCTCCGTAATTTGAAAGGTTTCTCATCTTATCTAGGAAAATTAACCCTAAAGCTTCCAAGAACGACAAACATTGCCGACGGTTAAGGCACGAAGAATTAAGCAAAAATTAAAAATTATGCGGTGTGTCGTTACATAAATTTTTCTATCGAATTTGGACCCTATTCTTTACGAAGCCGCGGAGCTCGGGATAATTTTCGTCCCTGACGATGATCGGAAATTACGCACGGGATGGGAATAAACCCGGCCCAATCTGACAATCGCGATTACGCGAAATAGCACGAGGCGAGCGAAGCTTTACTCAGGATTTCGAGGAACTTTTCCGTATCGATCGTACGCCCTTACGGAACCGTGGCCTTCTGCGTGTCTTCAACTCTCCGCGAACTCGATTGTAAATTTTCCACCTCGAATATTCGAACTTGAGGTGGCGGTGGACCACCAGATGCACTTCCCGCGAGATGACCGCCGGAGTGTGCGCCGGAACTCGCGATTTATCCGCGCAGAGAAATTTATAATACACACATCGCGTGTGTCCGAAGTCAGCTAAACTAAAATATCTCCGGCGACTTCTCTCATACCGAATTTCATCCGATAGCGACTAATCCGGTTTAATCGATATGAGAAATGAATTTTTCCTCGTCGACAAATCTATCTATTACGATCAACGCTTTCGATGTTCGCGACTGGACCAGCTTAAACGCGCGATACTTCCTCATATTATATAATTACGCTATAGTCGCCACAGACCGTTACTATCGTTACTTTCTTTTGACGACTATAGCCCCAAGAGAGAGTAATGTCGTTTTACTAATAGCGCTCTCGCAATATCGTAAGGTGAAGTTAGATTGCACCAGCGGGGATAATTTTGCCCTAATGAACGAAAATTGTAGTACAGTGTAATTTATTAGTTTCGGTGTACTTATCCTTCTTTTACGAAGGCAGAGATCAGAACTGGCGTGATCGTCGCGTGTCCATTGTTGGGAATAAAGAGACCATTTTCCCGCACCGAGTGCTGGGACTCCATCGAAATTATGTCGATTCCTATCAGTTTCAATTCTCACTTTCATGAAAAGTGCGAGAGTAGGGAGAGAATCGCATAGATTATAACGATTAATCGGCGTGGCATCGAAAATTCGTCCCAGCTAAAAACGCGGACGATTTTAGCCTCGGCGTTGCTCCTGCTCTTCGAGCGGGGTTCGGATTTGGGTTTTGCCGCAGGGGTAGGTGCGCAGAGTGAACGCGGATCGATCCCCCTCGGCGCGAGTGCGAATGGGGGGTTGCGACCGAGTCGCCATCTCCGTTGCTCGGTATCCTAGCGTGTTCCATCCCCGAAAACGGGAACGCGTTTAAAGGGTGCCACGTTGCCCGACGAAACCCCCGAAATTCGAACATAATTCGGCGAAACCACCGGGTATCGATATCGTAAGAGCTGGGCTCGTTCGGCGACGGAGAATTTTTTTCTGCAGAGAGGAGAGGAAGGAGGGGAGGGGGGCAGAAAAGAAAACTTAGATTAGAAAAATCGGCAAGACTATTTTCCGTGGAGGAAAAAGTAACGAGTCGTTATCGGCACGGTACGCCGTGAGTCTCATTATCGGACGCGTTTTATCAGACTTCGTACCGCCGTTATAACTCGAATGTAGGTTAGCGGCGGCGGATCCAAGAGAAGGGATGCCGAGTTTTCTTCGAAAAATCAATAGACATTTCTGCCCCTGGGTTTCACCTTGTCGCGCTAATAACGCCTGCCGTTAACTCGCTTTCGAAGATTCGTATCGCGGGCATTTGTATCGAAGGACCTAATAGCTAAACTTATGGGAGAAATCTTAATGCAGGATTCACTGCTACTCGTAAACGATTATAAAGGCAAAGACTTTCTTTTGAATACAACGCGTTTGCGAACATTTCAAGCGATAGATCAAAATTTCTCTTGAATGCTTCAGTTTCTTTATATAACCATTGTCAATTATATAAGGTCTGCATCAACAGAATAATTACCAGTAAATAATTGTTTAAAAAAAATATTGAGATAAAATTTCAAAATAATAAATTATAAATTATTTGATATTTTTTAGATTTAATGCAGATTTCATTTTTTACTTGAAAAAATGTAATTATATTATTGTTCTTATTTGTTCATTTTGAGAGCAACAGTGACCCTACCATTTATATATTTTTGAAAGCACGTAACTCCCGTTTGAAATTAAATAAAAAATAAAATTTTTATTTGCATCGAAATTTGCTGACATTTCACTATCAAAATTATTGATATCTCTCCTGATTTACATGAAGGAATAAATCGGTTCTAAATTAGTCAAAGAATTTGCAAATGAAGCCCGTGGGGATGGAGTTCGTAAATATCCCGTGTAGTAGTCCAGGATTAACCGCAGAGTGCGTGCATCTCGCAGTAACTCGTCTTGCAATAGATTTCCAACGTAATCGTGGTGCCGCAACAATAGTGTCGCGAATAAATCCGCGCAGCCTTACGTACGCGCGTACACGCGATAATTCGCGGGTGGACTCTCGTCGATCATTGGTCGATCGTTGGTCGCGAATCGAAGTTGGGACGAGGTCGAGCGTGAAGAGATCCCGTTTACCTTCGCAAGTATGTTTCCACCTGGCTCGTACATACCTGAGGAACCTGTACAGTCATGCTCGCACGGTTTCTAGCGATCGCCGCTCTGTATCCTCAACTACTTCAGTATCCAGATACTCGCGAGATGCACTTATTATTAGTACGCGTGTAATGTGTCGCAACTAGTATTTCCAAAATATGCTGCTAGTATTATTCATCTATCCGTGATATTTTTCCCGCTATTCGTGACTCATCCAATTTCATCAACGACGAGTAAACCCGATAAGTCGTTCACGCAACGGATCTATGTAGAAACTAATGAAACTTAATCTTGTAACTATACAAAAGTTTCTGTGAAATAATTTTTGTTGAGAAATGTTGATCAATTTTTTGAATCTTATATGTACATATATACATTGAGGGAAAAATTACTAAATTTTAATAAATATTTATTCGAATAGTACTAATGAAA
>QKQZ01053262.1:0-43735 GCA_003595255.1 Solenopsis fugax
ATATATAGTTATTGTTACATCGCAATAGCCGGCTGGAGATTGTTAATGTGCGTTCCTTTACAGAAATTTAATATCGGTAGTATTAAATTGGCTAGTAATTAATTACCTAGCTACTACTAACTTTATATTAACTATAGCAACAGTGCTATTAAGACCCAAAATGAATGCTGGCCAATTTAATACTGTCAAATATAAAACTTCTCTAAGGTTTCTAAAATTTAGAATAGAAATCCGAAGTAGTTACTTTCGTCGAGTGCAAATTCCGGTACGGGGATTTAAAGGGGAGAAATACGTTTTACGACAGCTATGCATCTTCATTATCATAGAAATGATTGTCGCGTGTGCAGAAAAGTCGTATGCGGATCCGAGCTACAGTTAAATTATACCGATTTCCAATTATAGTTTTATTAGCGGGTGTCGTGTGGACAACGGAGCTTCTCCAAGGTAATAGAAAGGATATAAAAGCTAGAAGGATGGGCTATCAGGGCGATGCGCGAAATAGACCGGATAGGGCGTTCAGGCGCGACAGCCGGCGAATACGTTACGTATTGATGTCAAAGAGAAACGTGGCGATAGCGGTCGCGACCGAAAAGCTGTAAAAACGCGATTTGTCGGGTGCTGTATCGAGACGCAGCACATTAGGAGCCGGCAGGACTTACCGGTCAAAGGTCAGGGTGACGGAGCATAGCACGCGCGCGCGCAAGTAGCGTTGACGGGGCAGACCACCTGGCCGACATGGTTCCTTATCGTGATGATTCACAGCGGGGTTGTAGACAGAAGGGTGAGATACGAGGGACTCTGCTTCCTCGAAAGAATAAACCAGAAAATTACGAGTTGGCGAACTTTAATCGTAGATTAATGGCGCTTCGTAGAATTACTCCACCAGTCATTGAACGATCACCAGTAAATGACTGTTGAAGAAAAATGTTGAATTAATAAGATTTCGAAATAATGAATTGTGCAAATTGATACTTTTTAGATCTAAGGACGACGGGTAAAATGGCCCCATTTTTCCCGGATATGGAGTGGGAAGTAGACTTGGTATGTTTTTTTTTTTGTAGTTTTTGAACTGCTGAATCTGATTCTGATCTATAAAAAATTTTAATTTGTCAGGAAAGTGTTAAAATCAGCATATAAAACTATTAAACATTTAGTACTGTAAATTATTATTTATGAACGTATTAATTTGTGTTTTACTGCTTATATAATAGAGAAGTAACGCGTTATTATTACTTGTAACATCGATGCCATTAGTGGCTGGCCTACTTTACCAAAAAAAGTAACGATCGTTATTTTTTTCTCTTTGTAATGGTAACAATAACGTTGTTATATTTTTACAGTAACGAATTTTATCATTATTTTATAAACGCATATGGACCATGTTGCGATTAATCAAAATCGTATTAAACTAGTCAAATAGGGACGTAGTTAATTAAATACCATTATAAAAAGGGTCATAAAAATTTCGTAACGAAAAAGATAATTTGTTACTTTCTAAAATAACGCGTTATTTTTATAAAAGAACCCTGCTATATAACAAATATCGTACGTTTGTGTTTCTTGATAAGAAAAGAATGTCTTCCGTAATAATCTATCCTTGTTGATGCAACCTTGTTGGTCGCGAGGTTGTTGAATGTTGCTCCTACATTGTCATGATAATAATTTAGTATTGTGATTCCCCGATTTCTTTCTTTAGTAAAAGAAAGAAGATCCATTTAAACGTTCAACATGTATCAAATATCTTTTAGAATAATGTTGTTGATAGTGAGAGTGATTTTGAGCAAGAATAATTGTTCTATTTATTTTTTTTCTCATGCTTTGTTTTTTTTTCTTTTTTATGTATATATTCCTCTATATGTATAATATATAGATATATTAAAAGTATCTTACTATTATATATACATATATATATATATATATATATATATAATTTTACTATTGGAAATTGTAAGATTCGCACAAAAAATATTTTTTTAAGCACCATCCGCTTTGATCAAATAAAGCGTTCTTCACTTATTAATTTTTATTATTCACATATCAATCGATTTTCACTTAATATTATTTTTTTGACTACAGTTTCACATGTTTATTAACATACTGTTTTCATAATAGTTTCTTATATATTTAATAATATGCTCTCTGATTTTATTATTTTCCTGATAAATTAAAATTTTTAAAAGGTCAGAATCAAATTAAAACTCAAAAAATACAATAAAACATGTCGTTTTCACTTGCCACTCCTGAACCTAAAATCGGCCTATTTTACCCAACGTCCTTTCATACAGATTTAATTAACATCATTTTTTACTTGAAAATGTAATTATATTAAATTATTTTTATTTATTCGTTGACTGGTTCAATTTCTTATTTGTTTATTTATTTGTGACTGGTGAAATGACCCTATTGGTTTTTCAATTTTCCAAGATTCAATTCTATTAAATTCTTAAATTTAAGTCTACTAAATTTTCTTTTCTGTATTCCGTATAATATCAGATCCAAGATTAATTAATCTAACGAGCGTTCTTTAAATTTCTTTTAAGCTTGTATTCTGTAAATTTATAATAGTCTCGTAAAGTCTTAAAGCTGTCTCCGAGAAAAGAATGAGTTTTTGTAAATATTTGAACGTGTCTTTGCACTGCTTTGGAGCGCGCATAATAAATAAACCATAACGTTGATTAATGAGAAGGATAATACCAGTTAGCGCGAAGTGTTAAACTCGTGTAGATAAAAAAAAAGGACAGGGTTGCATCATCGTCACAAACTGGGTTACTTGTACATTATATCTATATAAATAACTATATTACTTTACCTTTTTTTTTGTATTTTATATAGTTGCCCCTCCATTTTCCACTTTGTCTTTCCTCTGTACTTCTAAATGTTCCGCCTCTGCAGCCATTTATTACAGAATAAAATATTTGCATTTAGCCTGATGACACGACAGCATTTCTTCGCGCTGCTCGGTCCGGCAACCTCGAGAGGGTGGTCGAATTTCTTGATACCGACTTAGATATTAATACAGCCAACTCGGTAAGTGTTAAACCTAAAATGTCAAATTATTTACTAAAGTATGTTAATTTTACATAATTGAATCTCAGTATTATTTCAAACAATTCAGTTTAACAATAATTAATAGTTTTTATATTTAAATAACTGTAAAATAAAAACTTGTCATTTAATTTTAACTTAATTATTTATTTAAATATTTGTGATATTTAACTTTTAATTAAATAAAGTAATTAAATTTAACTTAAATAAATTTGATTGTGATAATAATAAGCTTTAATTTGTGTCTCATTGTAGAACGGTTTAAATGCCTTGCATTTAGCTTCGAAGGATGGCCACGTCGAGATAGTAACCGAGTTATTAAGAAGGGGCGCAAAGGTGGATGCGGCAACGAAGAAAGGAAATACCGGGTTACACATAGCTTCGTTAGGTAAAAGACGATAGTTCCCGTTGTTTAAACGTATATGCTCATTGTCAGTCATAATTGTATTTTTATATATTTTGCATTTTTCCAGCTGGCCAGTCTGAAATAGTCAATATACTTATTCAATATGGTGCCGCGGTCAATATTCAGTCGCAAAATGGATTCACTCCTTTATATATGGCTGCGCAGGAGAATCACGATCAGGTCGTCAAGCTCCTGCTCAGTAATGGAGCGAATCAAAGTCTCGCGACTGAGGTAAGCTTGATCCATTTTCTCAAAATAAATTATTTAATTACAGATTTATGTTACTAATTTGAATGAGTTCAATTATTATCTCTTTTAATAAATTATTCTCACTTATGTAATAGCGGAGAGAATCTGGGCTATTTTAAATTTTTGACAAACTGCTCATACTTATATATAATTATATACAGTCTGCCAAAGAAGAGCGTGTTCGGCATAACTTTTGTAAGATTATAAAAAACTTATGCTTTTTTAAAATTCTTATATTTTTAAATAAACCACTCAATTATTTTGGACTATATTTTTAGGTATTTTTATTGATAAAAATTAAAATATTATTTTGACATTTTCAGGATGGATTTACACCGCTCGCTGTGGCGATGCAGCAAGGCCACGATAAGGTAGTCAGCGTACTCTTAGAAAATGATTTGAAGGGCAAGGTCAGACTGCCAGCACTCCACATCGCCGCGAAGAAGGACGATTGCAAAGCCGCTGATTTACTTTTACAAGTAAAGATGTTTATCAAACAAGAAAATTAATTGATAAAAATATGAAACGATTGAGCGAATTTTTAAAATACTACTTGTAACGATTGAATATTACAGAATGACCATAAGCCCGATGTGACATCGAAGAGTGGTTTCACCCCTCTTCACATCGCCGCTCATTATGGAAACGAAGAAATAGCACGGTTATTAATAAAACGAGGAGCTGATGTAAATTATTTAGCTAAGGTAAGATATATTCTGTGATTTCTAAGAAAAATAATTAAAGTGGAAAATATAAAAATAATTTGAGCTCACTAAATTTCTGATATTGAAGATATAATATGTTCTAAGGATGTAAAATTGCAATCTAAAATAAGATTATTTTTAACGTTACGAATAATAATAAAATATATTTTATTCTCTTTTTTTCTTAAAATTAGCATAGTTTGGATTATTTTCTGAATAGTTTATCATTTTTAATATTATGATACAATAATTCTTGAGCGTAATGTATTTTCGTCAGCATAACATAAGCCCGCTACACGTAGCGGCAAAGTGGGGCAAGAACAATATGGTTAAAATACTGTTGGAGAACTCGGCGCAAATCGATGCCAAAACTAGGGACGGTTTAACTCCGCTACATTGCGCAGCACGATCGGGACATGAACAGGTTGTCAGCACGCTTCTTGAAAATTCTGCGCCAATCAGCGCGCGTACTAAGGTATATTCTGGCAAATGCTCCACTAAATATTCTCTCGTATCGATTAGTTTGTAAATTTCAAATAATTTTCTCTCATCTCTCCTTCTTGTTATTTTTAACGTTTGATAGATATAAAGATAGATATAACGGTATGAATGACCATATTAAAATTGAAAAATAAGATTTTAAGATTAAGGTTGCAGTTATATCCAGAACTGTGGCGCTATAAATATTTAATTATTCTGAAATGTTCTAATTCTTTTTGTGATTTATAGATCAATGTTTTTAATTTAGATTCTACGTATATGTACATATAAGTATTGTTCGTTTTGTCTGGTCTAAGTCTACTCGGAGCAAACCCAAGCAGACCTGGCTATCTTTAAGTTAAGATAGAGAAAATGAATCGTAGAACAGGAAGTAAAGTAGGTTTACTTAGTTCACTTCCTAGTCTGCTTGGGTCTGCTCTGAGTAGACCCAGAACAGACAAAACGAACAATACTATAGTTAACGATCTATCCTGTAATTTCGTCTTAAATTAAAAATGATCTTTCTTACAGAATGGGCTGTCACCGTTACACATGGCCTCTCAAGGAGACCACGTGGATGCTGCAAGAGTGCTGATGTACCATCGGGCGCCAGTAGACGAAGTGACCATCGACTATCTGACCTCGCTTCACGTTGCCGCACACTGCGGCCACGCTAGGGTCGCCAAATTACTTCTCGATCGTAAAGCCGATCCGAACGCTCGAGCTCTGAATGGCTTCACGCCGCTCCATATCGCTTGCAAGAAGAACCGCATCAAAGTGGTGGAACTCTTGCTGAAGCATGGTGCATCCATCGAGTCGACCACGGAGGTAATGTAACACGTTTCCTCGTTCGCACTGTCAAGCATCTCGCAATCATGTTTTCATAAATGTCTCTTCGCAACTGTAAATCACAAATGTTTTCACACAGTGTCAATAACAATGTTTGATGGAATATTACGAAGCTAAATCGTGGTATCTATCGCATTTGCACAAAAATAACCGTTTTAACACGCGAACGTATATTCGAAATGTAATTAAAACGTCACATCGATATGTATATATATTGCACTTTGATGCTGGCAATTAACATTAAGAAGAATTAACCAAAGAAAGTAATAATGTCCGTAAGAACCGACACAAGTTGTTCGTGTGTATACTCAGATTAATTATTACAAAAATCGTAGTTTCGACCCGTAATTGGGATTGAAATTTTCTTTAATAGATAACAATGATAAATACAAAGATCAATCGTCAATGATGCATTGAATTGTATTTAATCGAAGCAAAAATCGTGTGATTAATAAATGAAAATTTGTAGCAATATATTGTTTATTAATAGAATGATGATCAGCATTCGAATAAAGTGTAGACAATTCGCATTGTAATACAAAACATGTGGTCAACTGTAATTTTTTTAGCGATAAAATGTAAACGATCACATCTTAAAATTATATAAAGTAATGAATTATGAACGTACATCCATGTACGGATGAGAGTCAAAGTTTAATGCTCGCAGAATAGCTTGTGTCGGGTCTTATAGGCATTATTCTTTTCTTCGATTTAAATTCTTCACAGTCTAAATTTTAGGTTTTTAAAGGAAGAATTAACGTTGTTAAGAAGAGTCTTCGTCCGTTCTTCTGTGCCCCGCAAACATAAAATCGATCGGTAAATCTCAAAGACTGGTTAAAGGGTCGTGCGTTTAGTAATAAAACTGACGAAATTAATCGACGTGATCTTCTTTTTTGCCACAATAATTTCTATATATTTATCGTCAGTTTTCGAGACACTGATTGCCGGAACGATAAAACAAAAATCGATGGAATTAATTCTGGGAGTCATATCGAAAAATCGAGATATTAACAGACAATACGTGTGTTTTGCAGTCCGGGCTGACTCCATTACATGTGGCCAGTTTTATGGGGTGTATGAATATCGTGATATTCCTACTACAGCATGAAGCCAATCCTGACGTGCCAACTGTTAGGGGTGAAACACCCCTGCATCTGGCAGCTAGAGCTAATCAAACAGACATTATTCGAATTTTGCTAAGAAATGGTGCCAAAGTCGATGCTCGTGCAAGGGTAAGTAGAGCGTGTTGCATTCCGAAACCGATTCCCCCTTTCTGCTGCTTTTTCGATCTTCAGCCATTGAATGCTGCTTGTTTAACGTAACGACAGCGAGTACCTCTCCTAAAAAATTATATAATCTAGAAAGTCATATGCATACAAATGATCACTCATGCGCACCCCTTTATACAAAAGCATGAACCATTAACCAGTCTCATATACCGAAGTTCAAATTTAACTTCTCTTATTGGCGATTTCATAATTGAAGTGTGTGATCTTCAAATTGCAAGTAAGAGGAACCTAGTGTTGTGTTTCACGCTTCCAGTCACTTAAATCTTTAAGGCACTATATAATACGAACACATGGTCCGATTTGAAATTCGAAACTTCTCTAATCACGTACGTGTGTCTCACCTTCACGCTTTCACCTTATTGCTTCGCGAAGAAAGAAACGAATTTTCGCCGCATTTTCTAATACCGCCTCGTCGTTATTTTATAGGAACAGCAAACGCCGCTTCATATAGCTTCCCGATTAGGAAATATCGATATTGTTATGCTGTTGCTGCAGCATGGCGCGGCCGTGGACACCGCTACGAAAGATATGTACACGGCGCTTCATATCGCGGCGAAGGAGGGTCAAGAGGAGGTAATGTACAATGAATACGCGCGAATTGCGGATTACATCGCCACGCAAAGCAGAACGTACTTGTTCTGGACCCGGATACCGCAACGCGAGTACCTCATTTAGGATGGAGAGGGCCGTTGCGGACGCGCTTATCGTTATCTGTTGTTACCTGTGCACGTCGTTCTCATCGTTCTCATCGCACATACTCTGTTTTACATTTTTTTGTTAATGTAATTTTGTTTACGTTGATTATACATTTTATGTTACGTTTATCCATCATTGTATCTTTGTTATGTAATAAACTTTTTCGTTACGTTGTTTATTCTTTATGTTGCCTTATTTCTTCTATTTCTTCTTTTATGCATATACTCGAATCATTTCATACTTCTCAAACTTAATTTCTGAAAACTCGTTCAGTTTTATCTTATTGTCACTTCTCTCCCCTCATCCTAGCACCTCATGTATTTTTTATTATATTATCACAAAAACAATCTCATTACACGAAGATAGCCAGATTGGACGTAATTTCACCCCGTGACATTTGGCAATCGTTTCATTTCTCCAAGCCGCGATATTGATTGTCAAGCGTTGCGTCAAACCAAACATATCGAAGTTCCTGTTATATTTCTGCGCGCCTCATAAATAATTTGCTAGCGCTTTCGTAGAGTTCGCGAAAGTAATTAAAGTCATTTTAAACGAACACTAATCTAATTCCGACAATTCTAATTTGTGGTTATTTTCGTAATTGTGTCATGTCGCTGAAATACACGGATACATTAATTTTTAACACATTCTTCATTTCTAATGGGCATCTTTCTATCGGAAGGTAACCCAAAATCTTTATTAAGCTTAATACGCAATATTATTTAAAGTTTCATTCTATAAATGTGATACGGGATAAAATTTATTTTTTATGAAAATGTGAAAGGTTACTTGTAAATTTAAAAGTACTAAAAAATTGTCTGAAATAATTAAAAGAAAAGTCTGCTTTGTTTTGTATTGCAAAAGTGTATAAGTAAAGACTAAGACAGATCCCGAAAAAATTTTTTGTAACGCAAAATCTTTCTGACAAACAGGTGGCGGCCATTCTTGTGGAGAACAATGCTTCTCTCAAGGCTGCAACGAAAAACGGCTTTACACCTTTACATATCGCGGCTAAATACGGAAATATGAATGTCGCAAATATACTCTTGCAAAAAGAAAGCAAACTCGATGTCCAAGGAAAGGTTCGTGGATATTCATATATGTACTCAAATTATATCAAATTGGGTAAAAAAATCTATTCAGACATCTAGACAAAAGAAAAAAAACACAATATATTTCTTATTTTATAGTAATTTTATTTCTTAAATATTATTTCTTATTGTCTCAGTAATTGCACAATGTTACTTTTCTTTGAACTACCAAGAAAATTTCCAAGCAAAGAACTTAAGACGACAGATCTTTAAAAGAGCTGAAAAATAATTTTAAAGTTTGCTTAAAATTTTTGTGATTTTTTTTAATACAATACGATATTATATTGCATAAATTATCTGTTTACTTCCAAATAAATTCCATTATATTATGCAGAACATATGTTTAACGTTTCAGAACGATATTACGCCCTTGCATTTGGCAGGTCACTATGAACATCCAAACATTGCGACTCTCTTATTAGAGAGAGGAGCGTCACCTCATCTTTCGTCGCAAAATGGACATACTCCACTACATATCGCTGCTCGCAAAAATCAGGTAAACTTGTCTCGAAACTGTTGACGAATTTTAAAATAATTCGTGAAATACACTCTCTAACACACGAATGTTTATGCTGCTCTACTGTTCATTATTGCTCGCTATTAACTGTTTTGCAAAAATAATCTCTTTCACGCGGCTAGATGGACATTGCCTCCACTCTTTTGGAGAGCGGAGCGAACGCAAACTCGGAATCCAAAACGGGTTTCACCCCGTTGCATTTAAGTGCGCAAAAAGGACATTATGATATGACGAATTTGCTAATTGAGCATGGTGCCAATCCCAATCACAAAGCCAAGGTAAATCAATCTCCCCTCAAATATTTATGTACTTATAGATTTTAGATCTACAAGCTGTACACCACTGTGTGATTCTCTATTTAATTTATTTACTTAATCTATTCCTTGTTTTATAAAGTTATAATTTTTTTCTAAGTTCTTGAACTTCTTTTTCACAGTGTTTCTTAAATTATTTTTAATATCCATATATTTTTCTTATTTTTTGCAAATGTATTATAGAAATTAATATTTTAAATAATATCTGATATCAACTTTTTGGCATACTTGAAAAAATTATTGTTAATATTTATTCTATGCAATACAAAATCATGAACAATGACGGATGTATTATTTTCTCATTACTGTCTATCAGAACGGACTCACAGCGTTGCATTTATGCGCGCAAGAAGATTTCATTAGAGTGGCTTCTATCTTGGTGAAAAACGGGGCCGACGTTGAGAGTCAAACAGAAACTGGTTATAGACCGATACACGTGGCTGCACACTTCGGAAATCTATCGATGATACGCTTTTTATTGAAACATAACGCCGCGATCGATGTTAGAACTAATCAGAATTACACCCCGCTTCATCAGGCCGCCCAACAGGGTCACGCTCATATCGTTACCGCTCTGTTGGAAGGAAATGCTTCACATAAAGCGCGTACTAATGTAAGCAACATACATTATTGCTATGTATGCGATTGCATAAATGTTTAGTTATGATACCTATTTATTAATAATAATTTATCTATAAGTATACTCTCGCTTAAATAGAAAATTTTATAAATCTTATTTCTTACAATAATTAGCTAAACTTTTGTCCCTTCTAAAATTTTATCAGATATTAATTTTTATACAAATTTTTTTAAATATTATAAAATTTGTATACAAATTCTATATTCTATAGCATTAGATTTTGATAAATTTATAAAACCGTTATTATAGGATGGCTTAACGGCACTGAACATAGCACAAAAATTAGGATATATCTCTGTGATGGAAGTGCTGAAGGGATTGCCTTACGACAGTGCGACTCCAGATAACAAAAACTGGGAGGAAAAGTACAAAGTAATAGCTCCAGAAAGCTTGCAAGAAACTAGTTTTATGTCTGATTCGGAAGACGAAGGTGGTATGTGCTCATAGATACAAATAATACTAATGTAGAATAATTATGCTTTTTGCAAAGAAAAGTTTCTCTCTTCAGGTTCTGACGCGTTAATTAACGAACAACCTTATCGATATCTTACGGCAGATTTAATGAAGAGTCTAAGGGATGATTCGTTGCCTATTGATGTTACTAGGGATGATCCGGTGCACAGACAAGGTAAAAAATATGAATTTTGTTATCTAAGTTGTTTTTAAAAGTTTGTTTCAAAAATTAAAATTCTGTAACACATTATGAGTCTTGAGACAGTCATGTATAAACTGATTAAAAATTACAATAAAATCTAAAAATAAAATTACTAGAATAAGTAAATGAAACTCTTAGAGTTCAGCAATTTATCTTTCAAATTATTTTTTGATATTTCATGTTCGAAGTGTGTGTATATTTCACTTCCACTCAAATAAAAATGTTATAAAGCAATTTGTAAAACTTAATCTAATTTTTTCAAGGAATGTGTGCATGCATATGAGACTTATAATTATTCTTATTTTAGTTACAAAAGAAGAAAGACAGGAATTTACACAAAGCAATAATTACTGTTTAGCAGAAAATTTTGATAACGACGGACTGAATCTGGGGTAAATATCAATTAATTCCATAAGACAATGTATACTGTTATACAATTTCAGTATATTATATAATTGCATAAAATAATCGTTATTTATTTAAAATAAAAATAATGAAGAAAAGTTCTATTTAAAGATTTTTGTTCAAACTAGATCTAACAATGTTTTTTTTTTTTCTTTATAGGAAGTTGCATTTCAGATCGTAAGTATAAAACAGTGGATAACTCACCTAAAAAAAAAAAACATTAAATAGGTGTGCAAAGAATTACAAAGGTCTGGATTTACAGATTTTTAATAAGTTTTCTGGTCGATGCACGTGGCGGTGCCATGAAGGGATGCAGACACAGTGGTGTACGCATTATTGTACCGCCTCGAAGAGCAACGATGCCGATTCGCGTAACGTGCAAACTAGTAAAAACAAGTAAAGTGGCAAATCCGCCTCCTTTGATGGAAGGAGAGGCCCTTGCTACTCGAATTATCGAGATGGGCCCGGTGGGCGCGAAATTTTTAGGGTACATTTAATTATCAAATATAATTTCGATGTATTCGATATAAGCCAAAGTTATATACAAAATATATATATTATATATATATTTTTCTATAATAATATGATAGATATAAAATTTATTAAATAATAACGTTAACTTTTCAATATTCGAATTTATATGGAAATAAACCGTTTCAGACCTGTCTTAATTGATATACCGCACTTTGCATCTGTTCGCGGGAAAGAACGGGAAATTATTATTCTGCGAAGCGAAAATGGAGAAACGTGGAAGGAACACGATAATTCCGCGGATAATGACGATACCCTTCTTAATACGCCTTATGGTATACAATTTCAGAAAATTGATATATTAATATCAAATTTTATTTCTTTGAATCTCAAATGGTTTGTCACCCAAGTTAAAATTTTAATTTTTTGTTTTTTTTTTTAATCTTCTTTCATAATGCGTAATTTATTAGATGTCTTGTTTGAGTAGCATATACTGAAGTTAATTATTATATAATCTTAATCAATGCTTGAAAATCTTAATTTTAATATAATATTACAGTTAAACAAAGCCATTACTTTTTTCAGATCCTCAGATGAGCGTTGCATATTCGAACAGAATTATTCGTATAATCACTACAGACTTCCCGCAGTATTTCGCTATCGTAACGAGAATCAAGCAAGAAGTTCACGTTATCGGCGCCGAGGGTTGCATTTTGTTATCCAGCGTAGCGAACAATGTGCAAGCAGTTTTTCCACCGGGAGCGTTAACGAAAAAAATCAAAGTCGGCTTACAGGTAATTAAATCTAGAAATTCGATTACTATACGATCGCAAGTAAGAGAACGAACGATAAAGAATGTAAAGCTCTCATCTGTATTTAGGCGCACGTTATTCCGTCTGAACTCACGGCCAAACTACTCGGCAATTGCGTTGCCGTTTCACCGGTGATTACTATCGAACCCAGACGACGGAAGTTCCACAAACCGATAACCCTTACAATCCCCGTGCCACAAGCCGCGAACAAGGGGATGATCAATCAGTATGGTGGAGAGACGCCTACGTTACGTCTCTTGTGTAGCATCGCGGGTATCTATGAATATTTTAGAATTTTAGAGAAGCAAGCAAATAAATACAGCTTGTTTCTCAAATTTATCAGTAATTGATATTAAAAAAAAATAATTTAATTATAATAAAAGATGGATTACAGAGAAATTAATTTGATTGACAAAAATATGCATGTTTGCATGTATGATCGGTTTAAAAATGATGTAAATTATTTTCTTCGCGTATTAATAAAAAAATATTTAAAACGTATTTTCTACTTATAAAAGAAAAAAGGTATTACTAATACTTACTAATATTGTGAATGTAAAAGAGAAAGAGCATTTAATTAAATTAATTACAAGATTACTATTTAATCATTATAAATTAATTCGTTCGTATAATTACTTTTTATTTTTGCCGAGAACAATTTTGAGTTATATTTTAAGATGTAAATTTATATTTTGTCTCTACAATATATGATGCTATTGAGATGATAAAAATTAATTAATTTTAGGTGGAACCAACGAGTCACAATGGGAAGATGTTACTGGATCAACGCCGTTAACCTTCATGAATGACAGAGTGTCGTTCACCACTACCGTTTCAGCACGATTCTGGTTGATGGATTGCAGAAATATTGGCGCAGTACCGAAAATGGCAACGGAATTGTACGAAGCATCCTTACATGTGCCATATATAACGAAGTAAGCAATTTTTCTATCTCATATGCATTATAATCCTCTAATTCTCACAACATAACGACGTAACAAACGCTTTTTCTATATAGTTTCATAATATACTCAAAGAGAATGGACGTGTTGGAAGCTACGTTGCGAATATTGTGCATGACCGATGGCAAAGAAGGCATGCACACTTTGGAAAGACAAGAGGAATTTACGGAAATTGTTAAAAGCCGCGATGTTGAGGTATTTTCATAATATAATGCAACAAATATTATTTTTTATAGCAAATAATATTAAACTATCTTCATCATAAAATCTTTTTAAGAATAAATTTTGCAGTGCATAATTTTTATTAGATTTAGATAAATTTTTCTTTCTTAAAAACTTTGCCCTGGATATAAAATAGATATTAATATCTGTTACTATACTTATTTGTTTTAGATAATAATACATGAATATATATATATATATATATTTTTTTTAATAAGAGTCTTATTTGAAAATTGTTAATAATATGTTAATATGGTTTAATTTAATTATTTCTCAAATGTTCATTTAATAGGCACTTGACGGAAAAGACCTTTACATTGAGTTTAGTGGAAACTTAGTGCCAGTAACGAAGTCCGGTATGCAGTTGAAGTTCACATTCAGGGCTTTTCGGCAGAATCGATTGTCATTCCATGTTAAAGTAAAAGATCCATTATTGGATCCAGTAGCGAGGATGTTGTTCATGCAAGAACCGAAAGTTGCTAAAGGAGAACCACCTCAACAGCCTATTTGTGTATTAAATATTGTCCTCCCCGAAACTATTGTTAAACATGACAGACAAAAGAGATTAAAAGGTACGTTCATTAAATATTATAATGCAAAAAAAAATATAAAGCATACCAAAAATCTTTTCATTATCTTCACATTAAACATATGATAAATTAAATTAGAAATAAATCTAATTTATGATATAATTACAATATTATAATAAAGTTATAAATATTTTAATAAAATTTAATTTTATTCTTCAAAAAATAATCTAAAAAATTATTTTTTTTAAGAATAAAATTAAAATTTATTTTAAAAACCTAAAATTGAAATTAAAGATTTATCGGCATCTGCTTATATTATTACTACTAATACTATTTTTGCCGCTATAGGTTACAAAGATTCTAATATCATAAATCAAAAACTAGATTACTATAAATCAAAGTACGAAATGGAACAAATGGAGAAAACTGATAAGTCTAACGAAGCCCTTTCGCCAACGGAAAAGAAATTCATAACCGACACATTGCAAAAGGAACAAACAGGTATGTTATCAAAAATATATAATAGTAAATAAATCGAGCATATTTGACTCATGCATGCGAATGTCAAATATTAATAAATATTTCATGAAAATGGATATCAAATTGCAAATCAAATTATTCGAATTGAAAAAGTTCTAACTTCAAATTCGATTTCGTCTATAACACTAAAAATGCAAGGTGCAAAAAGAGAACTTGCGTAATGAAGCATTAAAGTGTTGTCGATGAATATTTTATTACGTGAAGGTATTTTTATATCGTGTCTACTGATATAATGATGTCTTGAGAAAGGTCTGGCGATGTAGGTCGTTCGTAAGCAAAGTGTGTAACATGAGAAAGAGAAAATGTTTTGACAAAGTCGAAAGAAAATCCTTGTCGAATATCGTTTCGTCTCGACTTGGAAATGATGAAATTCGATTGTCATTCTATTTTAATTTAAGGGGAGAAAGATAATCGACTTATGGTTTAAGAGTTGAGTGAGGCTTCCTTAACTTAATTAGACGTGAACATCAATAAATGCTTGAAAGTACTGGTGGCGAACTTCTTTAGTTTTATCCATACCGACGAAGGGAACGGTGCAAATTTTGTGTCTATCTTTCTTTCAAGCATCCAAACGTAATTATTAAAACGTGAGTCTTTTCAGTTTTGTCACAAGTTGTTTATTTTTACTAACCTTGTCTTTTCGTTTATCTCACTAAAAGCTTGAAGGGCTTGATGCAAAACTAAAATATATTTATAACTTATAAAATCTATTTTAAATACACGAAATCACATCTAAAATAGATCTTACAAATTATAGTTTTTTTTATCTTTGCACTGAAACTTTTGAGTACGCTTTCCTATTTGTTTTGAATAATTTATTTGAAATTTTATTTTGTGTTTTTTTAATTTTTTTCTTTTCCAATATTTTCAGTTTCAGATATTTTTCATTTTCAAGTTCGTTTGTAGTTTGCACTTACGATCGGCACGTTAAACGCATAAGAAAGCAAGCATGGCAACGAAAATCAATGAGCACGATCGCGTCATGAAGCAAGACAGTCAAGCGAATGACAAGGAGTGTTCCTCCGGAACAAAGGTCAAGCGCAAGTCTAGATCCGCCAGAAGACGCTTGCATGCTATGATGAGCAACGCATCGTTGCACTTCTCCGATACGGATTCCGAGGGCGAGTTGACAATCATCACCACTAAGATCGGCAAGCTTAACCCCGTGCCGCAAGCCCCGCGAGAGAATCCAGTAATCTCTGTGACCGAGTTGGAAGGCATCGAGGCTTCGCCTACGATGAAGGTCAACGTCAATCTGGATTACCTTATAGCCGACGGTGAGGCCAGATCCCGGTCGCGGCGCAGCAGCTTCGCGGAGAATCTCACCGACGTCGATGAGATCTATAGCGAGATTGATGAGAAAAACACCAATAGCAACTTAAACGTAATTGATAACAGTTATCAAGGAGAAACAGATTTGGAGGACATGGAGGGTGATGACGACATTCAACCGACGATTTATGTCGCGCCGAGATCGGACATCCTGATCGAATACGGCGGCGAGATGGTCATGACCAAGGAAGGCGACGGACCGTTCTCCACGGAAGTGCGAAACCGATTGTCGCGAGAAGAGATTTCCATCGACCAGAAGGACACTCTGAACATTCCGGATATACCAAACACCGATAGCGAGGACATGGAAGGATCCGAAGATGAAACTAAGTTGGACGAGGCGGCCGCTTACAATTACTTGTACGAGGATCTAAACATGGTCGCGTCGCAGATTGTTATGACCAATAAAATGGAGAACACCTTGCACGTTCCGGACATCGATGAGGCTATCAGCGATTACCATACCGATATCGAGGATGTCGATTAAGTCCAATAGAGTTAAAAGAAAAGATGGATTTACGAAACTCTATTTAGAGCACGCGAAATAATACAGTCTTTCTAATGAAGGCCAGGAAGAATTTCCATGATCTTTCTAATTATGACTATTCTTAACAAGAATTAACCTATTATTAACAGGATAACATTACTATGAATGACAGGAATACAGAGCTTGCGATTGATCTGTGATCGGATAAATTCATTGATGTTATTTAATGAGATTTGATACGACTGCTGCAACAAGTTGAGTAACACCTTACATGAATGTAAGAAATCTTGATTCAATTGAGAGTTTTTTTCTGAATGATAAATAGAAATTTGGAATCTCACTGTCCATCTTGGACAATATCAAGCATCTATCAAAATCTTTTAAAATAATCACGAGAGTGTAATTACATTAAATGACGCAAAGTTTATTGACAAATTATATCAAACATTACAGTTTTTTTTAACAAAAACTAGCAATTCGTTTTTAATTAATTAATTTTTTTTCTGTTTATTTCTGTCTTTGTCCTTTCCCACAAAAATTGTCCAAAAAATAATTCTTACATTGTTTTCGCAGTAAATATTTAATTTGGAAAATTATAAAAAAGAAGAAAGTGTATTTAAAAATAAAATGTGTAAACAAACTGTCCCTTTGCATGCGTAAATTTGATGTTAGAATAAATATATATTGTATGAAATAATTGATATATGTGTAGACATTATTTTCTGGACAATCTATGGGCACTGTAGTTTATCACAGATTCTTACGTTTTCCTTTTTGCACCGTGCCTAAAAATCAATAAATTCTCAATAGGGCAAACATGATCATTCAAACAAAATAAAATACACGAAACTGATTTCTGGAAAATAAATTGTAACATTACTTGAAATAGCGTTAACTGATCAAAGAAGTTTGCTTATGACAAATGTTAAACATCGCGAATATCGTTCCATTTATATAAATCCAATAACAATACGCGTCGAAACGATTATCGACAAATTAATTCTTATGTTCTCGTTATAAAACCGATAATAACGCAATATTTGTGTACTTGTTATACTTGCAGACCGAACTGCCGTCCTCAACATTATCATAGACAACCGTATGGGATATTAATGCAAAAGAGTATGTCTCCGCAGTCTAGAGAAATTTTCCGAAATAAACAAATATACAATATACATATATACAAATATATAATTATAATTATATAATATAATATGTAAATACATACATAGATAATTAATACAATAATACTCAATGAATGTTTTCTTTTCTTGGCAATAAATATTATTTTTAAGTCGTTGTACGTGCAAGAACAATAGATAAATTTATTTCGTATTTGCGAAATTATATTTTAAATAAATAAACTAGAATTATAATTCGCATTATATTATGCATATAATAAATTTAAAGATATAATAAAAATAGTTATAGAGTGATATTACGTGCATTCAAAACTTGCTAAGTTGTATTTTATAATAAATTAAAGCTGTCGAATATGAAACAGAACAAGTCCATTCTTTTATCAAGTTTTCCTTTGAATTAAGATATCATAAACAAAAAATTATATCTATTTGATAAGAATTACATTATCTATATACAAATAATTATCTTAGTAGAATTAATGAGATTCGTTAGACTTATATACGTAGAAAATTAATCGACATTCGAATTAATGGACTGCTGTTTTGCATTTTACGGCCTCAACACATTTTGGCTCTAATATATCTTGTACCTGCCACGACTGTAGAAAAGAAAAGAAAATAAAAGAAAGAAAAATGAAAGATTTGCGCTACGGAAGTTCTCGATCGCCAGATCTCGCTGTGAATAAAAAAAAGAACAATTGTAAAGAAAAATAGACATGATGTATCGCAGTCATTATAACGGCATGCTTAATAAAAAATAATGTGAGCATAATTCTTGGTTGTTCTAGATGCCGCTATCCACGAATCCTTTGCACAAAAAGCGGCTTGTCCCCTAGAATCCGTAGATGCTAGTTATCCCAATAAAGTACGCGCCGGTCAGTCGGAATCGGATTTGTCGCCTGATCTCGAAAGGCAAACGTACTCGGAGAAGCGTAAATTCTGGGAGGATATTTCGAGGCAACACGATATCTATCAACGATCCGAATCCGAGATTTCGAGGACCTCTCAATTAACTATTAACGAGAGCGACAGCGAGTCATGTCAGCCGAATATCGCGTCTGAGGAAGGTGATGGGACCACGGAAGGCATCTCGGACGTCATAAGGTCGGAAACTATAGAGGATATTAATGTACCGGACATCTCGGAGTGTTCGGTGGCAGAGAAGGCGCATTACTTTGAGGAACAAATACAGAAGGAAATGGCAAAGGGCACACCGAGGTTACACCAGCAAGACTCCTCCAAGTCCGAAAAAGACAAGTCCTCTTTCAAGGACAAGTCAATCAACGACCAGAAGAGTCGCGCGGAAAAGAGTCCAGTGGAAATGACGAAGGAGAAGATCGATATCGAGGAGAGACACGTGGCGGAATCGAGAGAAATACACAAAATTTTGAAAGATGCTACGGAGAGCGATAAATGGACAAAAGAGACGCGAAAAGACCTAAACGATAAAAAGAAAAAAGACGATGATAAAGAAGTACGTGAAGAAGTCCAAAAGATAACAACTCAGCCGGTGATGGAGATTTGCAAGGAATTATTAAACAAGGAAAGAGAACTCGCTGAGGAAACACAGGTGAGACCGGTTGCACATGTTTCAGAAGTTAGCTCAAAAACGAAAATATTTGAGAAGGAACAAATGGACATTAAAACCAAGTCATTTTCTCTGGATGATAAGGAAATCGATCAATTCCTCGAAGAAGAAAGGAGAATCCTCGAAGAAGAAGAAATGGAAAGAAAGAAAATGATTGCTGATATTGGTTTTGACGAGAAGAGAAAATCTATAATTGACACAGATATCAAACAGATGAAAAAAGAATTCGAATCTCGCATCCCAATTTCTACGGCAATGGCTGAGAAGGATAAAAGCCAAAAAGAAGGAAAAGGTAAAATATTACCAGAGAAACCTGACGAGAAATCACTAAAAAGTTCTCTCTTGGAGAAAGGGAAAGATGTTCCTTCGTCATCCAGCAGGAAGAAGGAATTTGAGTCCCGTATACCTAAACGTATTACGGAAGGAGCAACGACAAAAGAGAAGGAAGGAATGAAAAAAGATTTTCCGGGGAGGAAAGATGAGACTATTACTGTCACTGAGAAGAAGTCAAGTGAGGAAGTTACTTCGCGGCATGAAGAACGCTCCACCACGAAGAGTAAAATTCAGACTTTTTCTAAGACCTTCACCGACGTGCAAGATGCGTTTAAGATGTTCGAGGATATAAACGCGATGAGAGACAAGGATTTCGGTACAGTTACTTCGAAGATTGATACCAAGGCTACTAGTAAAGTGGAGACAAAGGAGGTTCTTTCGTCGGAGATCTCCAGCGGCGCGGATAAATTTATAACTCACGAGGAGAAGGAGAAAGTGAAACAGAAAAAGTCTTCGGAGTTTAAGCTGACTAAGGAGTCACCGGCTGAGACACTAGAAGAGAAGAGAAGTAAAAGCAAAGAGGTGGACGAGACTGCTGTGCAGAAGATGTCTATGAATGTGACGAAAGGCAAGGAAGTGATAGATGCAAGCGCTTTTGAGTCCAAAATAAAGAGTAAAAAAGAAGAATTATTTAAATTGCTAGAAGACAGCAAGGGAACTGCGACGGAAAAATCTGGAATTAGTAGAGACAGGAAGAGCGATGTAGATGTGGCGATTAGGATCAAGAGGGACGATGCGAAGAAGGTAGAGGATATTAAGGAATTGCCTAAAACAGCTAAAGGGATAGATTTGGGAAAGGTTGAAATGATCGCGCAAGGACAATCTTACAGAGAGAGCTTGGAGAGTTTTAAGATTGAACAGTTTGTACCTAGTCAAAGAGACAAAACAGATTCAATTAAAAAGACTAAAAAAGACGAACAATTTCCGAGTAAAGAAGCACCGATATCCTTAGAGAAGAAAGAACAATTAATCGCCAAAGAAATCGAAGCGCGAAATATAGCTGAAGGTCTGATACAGTCGATTGAGAGTGAGATTGAAAAAAGATCGTCGACGTCAGAATTGAAACCACAGATATTGAGTAAAGAATATTTAGATCAGTTAATTTCCGAAAGTAGCGATACTGATCATGAGAAACTGGCGGATGACTTAACAAAACATTTTGAAAGTATTATGCAGAAGGACCAGCAGTTAACGGATTATCCGATTATGGAAACAGCATCATCGAAGACATTACAAGAAGAAATATTCGAGAAAGGATATAGTAGAGATAGTATAAGTGAAGACATAACAAAAGATGAAGACTCGTCGCCGCATGATAGAGAAGAAAGTTTACAATCATCTTCGCAAGCAAAACTTGAAGACAGAGACATCACTATCAGCCCCAGTAGTATATCTGAGCAAATTGAACTCGAAGAAACTATTGACGTTGATACTGGAGAATTAGAAGATATATCTAAGCCTGCGTCCAGTCCACAATCCGATAAACTTCGTTCGGATAGATCGAGCAGTCATATCGAGCCACTTCAGAGGGATGTCAGTTTACCGAAAGACAAAATGGTGTCGGAGATTTCAGGCGCTAGAGTACTCGAGATTTTGGAACCAGGCATAGATAGTCGACAGGACTCGGTCGATGTACCGTCCTTGGAATTAGACGAGTACAAAGTATCCGAACAGACAAGTAGGGACGTACCTTCCTTACATGAAAGTGTGGCTGTAGATTCTTTGGAAAAAATCGGTCAGGAGAAAGACGTGACTGTCAGCTCTAGCACAGTGTCCGAGTATGCTAATGTAGACTATCCTCCGATTCACGAGCGTGTTTTATCTTCGACTGCTCCATCGAGAGAATACGACACAGGGGACAGACGAAGGGCGGATAGTTTCGAAATCGAGAGTCCACCGATGGTTTCGCCAAGGGTAAAACATGTACACGATCTAGAGATCAAGCCGGTAGACTGGATGATCGGCGATGAGAAGATTGAGATATCAGAAACATTACAGCCTTCTCAGGTATTTAATCAGGAGCTGGAGGAGTATGAATCGTCTTTACGACGTACCCGTACTTCCTCACAAGATGAATCCATGGACCTGGAACAAGAGTCCGTGACTAAGTCTTCGGAGGAAATCAGTGTGATCGAATCGGAAGTTAAAGAATCGGTTGCCGGTGACGTTACGACTACCACATCCAAAATAACAAAGTTTACCGTGACTCCAGTGATCGAGCCAGACTTTGACAGTGAATTGATAGAAAATAAATTAGATATTTCTTGCCAAGAGTTGGTCGACGCTCTGCAACGAGAACACGATGCTAAGACGCCAACACACGAATTCGTGGCTAGTATTCGACAATCGATACCCCGTGAAGATTTTGACTGGGAAACGAGTATTACCGAAGCAGTTACGGAAACGATACCTGTGAAAGAAGAGGAAGCGAAAGATTTAACTATGGAAATTGCAAAACTAAAGGCTCAGGAAACAGGCAAAGAAACTTCTATTGACAAGACAATAAAAGAGCTAGAAGCTACGAAAGAAGAGACTGCTGAGACTAAAGGAATTCAGAAAGAAGAATCGGATCTACCAAAATGTGCGAGAGTTGATGATGTGCTAAAAGAATGGACAGAAACTTATTTGGCGAAAATTAAACCTCCCAGTGAAGAATACAAACGACATATGGAAAAGACCACCGAAAAGCACGACAAGCCCAGCAAATCGACGACTGCTCCTTCCGATACTTGTGCCTTGAAAATAAAGAAAGATGATCTTCAGAGCGTCGATTTGAGCGCGCGATATGCGATAACGGTGCTAGATCAAGTAGTAAAAAAAGAAATCGCTGAGGTGAAAGAGTCCTTAGAAGCAGCTAAACAAGACTTGATAGAAGAGTTGAGCGAAAACAGTCAGACCGTGTTTCAGATCAAAGATTCGCCTTCAGAGTTTCAGTTCAAACTCCAACCGGAATCCATCCCAAACGATTTGCCGTTTTTGTACAGACCACCGTCCATCGAACATGTTTCTGTGGAAGCTGAATTGGAAGCCGAAACTGAAGCTATTACACAAAGCGAAAAGTCAATTGTAAAAACTGAAAAATTCGACAAAGCAAAGCAGGAAGATGACAAATTATCTATCCAAGCAACTGCCGACATCACTGAAGACAGACCAACGGATGTAATTAAAGCACCTGAAATCGACATCGAGAAGCACGAAGAAGAAGAAACTATAATAACCGTTGAGGAACAACAGGACGAAGAAGAGGAGGGTCGTCCCAGTCCACTTCCTATCAGTAGATCGTCAGATGTTGGTTCGGACATGGATAACAGGGATGACAGCTACTCTTCCTTGGCACCACCCCATCCGGCACCTAGAAGACGTCAAAAACCGTCCAGGATAGCGAAGAGAGTTAAAACCTCGGAGAGCGAGGCCGATGTCGGTTCGAGTTCTGAGAGTAGCAACTACCAGTCCTGTGACTACGAGATTGGCAGCGGAAGCAGACCCAGTTCGTCCGATGTCGAGGCATTACAATCCGCCGTGGGTGGCGTGCAATCTGGGACCGCGTCGGAATATGAGACGGCGATGATGTCTGTTGAACACGAGGGGTCGAAAACATTACCAACATCGCAAGAATATCAAACTGCAGCAAGCACGTTGAGCTCTCATGAATCCATGAAGTCCTTGAATTCTCTCAGTTCGGGTCATCTCGGCAGCATTGATAGTACCAGTGAGCTGTCAGAGACATTGGTACCTTCGGAGGAAGCGGACGTGGATGCAGACGAAATAGATGAAAATCTAGAGAGCGCGTTGGACGCGGAGCACGAGATGGCCGACGCGTCAGATTCTTCTGGTAGCGAAGAAATACCATTGGATGAAACCGTGGACAAAATCGACGGTGATATACCATGTGGCATGAAACGTTCGTCCGAAATGATTTTCCAACAGATTATAGACGATAGCATGAACATAGAGGCGGAGTCTATGGAAGTATTGGAAGAGGATCAAGCTAGAATCATGGATTCAGCTATTTTAGCCCCTATGGATGAGTCTAGAGTGCTTCAATCCGTAGATATAATGACGCGAGTTACCAGGCCCAGTGACAGTGAGGAGCCCGAAGAGGAAGAGATGGGAGATTTAAAAGTACAAAGAGATACAGAAAAGGATATGGAGACAACGGATGTGCAAACAGTGGATTTGGAACAGAGATTGGATCACGAGATGATTGAAGACGAGTGTCTCGAACCAGCAACATCCGTCCACGCAATGCTGCAGCAGGCCAGCACGTCCCTATCCTCAACATCAGGCATGTCCTTCGACACAGTTATAGAAAAGGATATAGAGAAGGACAAGTCCGAGCGTCATTCACCAGATAGCGATTCATTCGAGCTTGTCGACAAGCCCGACATCATCGATGACTTTGTAGTGATCGAAGAAGTCGGACGTGAGGCAGAGGAGTTCGATGCCGAAGGTAAGAGCATTCGCATCAGCTCAGTACCTCAGACCACCAACAAACAGTACGACCGCGATCTAGAGAAAATGATAGCGGAAAGCAAAGAGGACACGAAAGTATCGACGAGTCAGAAGTCGAGGAATAATGATCTGTTCGATTTTGAGACCGAGGAAAGCCCGCCCCAGGTGTCAAACGAAGACCAATCTCAATCTTATTCTGACGAAGAGCAATACGAGAATAAGAAGTGGGTAGAAATGCAGTTTCATGCAGACGCGCGGGCCTATGAGATCGAGCAGTACGACCGCGGACCGTTAGAGGATATTAAGGAAGAGGAGATTACTGATTTTGAAGCCGGTAGCAGTAGACTCGGCAGTTTAGGCAGTCACAAAGAATCTATAGGCAGTGTGGGAAGTATGCGTGGTAGCTTCGGTAGCACACCAGACTACGATGTTCTAGGGAAGAAATATTTTAGTAAGCCTACGGATCACGACGCTGCGTCTTTGACCTCACTACAGGAATTCGAGCACTTGGAGAGTACCGTGGCGTCTGAGAACTCGCGGAAGTTACAATGCGGTTCGCAGGATTCCAGCAGCAATAACGGCAGTCTTCCGAGAAGATATACGACTCGTTCAGGTCACGGCGATGACGTCTCGCTGTCCTCACTAAAGGACTTCGAAGGTCTAGAGAAAGCCTGCAGAGAGGCTCATTTGATGGAGCTACGGGCTCGCGAGGAAGAGGAACTACTCGATCATGAAAGTCCGGAGAACAAATACAAATTGGAAAATCTACCTCGTTCAAGGACGGAGACTAGTGCACCTGGATCGTTCAACCCTAGCACTTCCGGATCGGATGACTACGAAAAGAGGATAAAAGAGATTGACGAGATAATACGCATTGCGCAGTCCAACGTGGAGAAACTTGAACGACAAGATGACACTACGGAGGACATCTCGCAGCTTGAGGTTACTGATGCTGAGAAAGCCGTCGCTCAATCAATTCCGGAAATCCTTCCAGAAGAACTCGATGAGGCACAAGTAGTTCAAAAGGAAAGCAATATCATGGAGACCAGTACGGACTCTCTAGAATTGGAAGATGCAGAGAAGAAACATCACCAGTTGTGTCGAAGCTCCGATTCTCTGGAGATGAAGACGACCCTTTCCAAGGACTTTCCGTCCTTGAGCTCAGATTCGTTGAACAATATAAAAGACACAAAGGAAACCGCCGAGCAATATGGTGGCAACGCGAGACGCATTTCTTCGGATTCTCTTGAGATGCCTTTATTAGAGCAACAGGATGTCGGAACATCTGAGAGAAGCAGCGGCAGCAACGGACGTCACGCAGAAGAAGAAACAGAGGTTGACCGCTCTATCGGACGAACATCTTCGACAGGAAGGAATGGCAAAACGAAAACGTCACCAAGTAGCGGTACATAGGACAATTTTCGTAGGTAAATACCTGATATCTTAATGGATTTTGAATTTACATATATTGATGATTATCTAATTTTAACTATTAAGAATAAGTAAATCTATATTATAAAGAGTGATTGAGATAATCTCATGTAATTTGAATTTTGATGCAAATATTTTGAAACATATTATTTGTTTTGGAGTAATTCAAATTTAGAACAATAAAAATTATTTCAAACTCTAACAAATTCTGTTTTTTTATTGTTTTTAAGTAATAAATATTTATATTTATTAGAGAGAGAAAGAGAGAGAGAGTAAAAAAAACATGATTCAATAAATAAATAAAAAAAAGTTAATCTCTTTCTCTCTCTCTTTCTAAATCTTTCTGTAATCAGAAGATTAATGATATTTTGTTTTAATTTTAGATAAGCGGACCATCAGGAAGGATTTTTGCCACAGTTTCATAAACATATTACCGAATAATTCAAGAAGCTTTATATGTAAAACACGATATTAAATATAATGTACTAAAGAACCTGTGCATTGTGGATATACAAAATACTATTACATTTTGTCCTTGTTTTACGCGATGTCTTCTGATAACATTTACATTATGCTTAGATAAGATAGTTGCTATCTTTAAAATATAATATTGTTGCGTGGGATAAGAAAGTGAGGAGACGCTTACTTGTTTGCCATTATTTGAACAGACTCATTTGTTGTAATTCTTGCTGTATTCGTCAGAAAACGCAAACAATTTTAATTGTTTTTGAAATATTTACATACATTAAGTTGCATTTTTTAAACACATACTTTGAAGTGCTACTTACATATTCTACTTGTATTGTAACGCGTACGTGCGCGCGTGATGCTGTACTATTATAGCGTGTTTTATAAACATTTTGATTATGGGGCTGTCTTTGTGGAATGCGCTTTCGTAAAATTTTATAATATATTTGACGTACCTCGTACCGTGTAATGATTTCAAGCGAGACGTTTGCGAAACTCAAAAATACAATAATGCTATCTTAACGCATGTTTACAAAGGAGGACAGATATATAATATCTAAATAGAAAATTTTATATGCGAATATAATATTTAGGACACACACATTACAGAAAGTAGCAAATATACTTTTTCTATTTAAATAATTCCAGTAATTGTTTGATAACTTATTGTATTTCTTTTTTTATTAAATACAAAGTTACTGTACATGTTATCAATTATGTTTATATATGTATTGTATATTATTACAAGTTATAACAATGTGATTTAAAAAGTTTGTTTCCTTAACGATGAAAATATACATCTGTGCATTATCTGAAACTCGTTAGTATGTATGTTTATTTTTCCTATAAATTGCTTTAATACGTTTTTATTTATCATCGGCAACACATAATTGCCATAAGAAACAAAGACTTAGGGAAGTTTATATAGAGATGACAGTAAAACAATTGTCTAATAATATGAAGCATTTTCAAATTGCAAATATCAGTTTTTTAGAGAGAGGGGAGATGAGGATCTGATACATGTTACAAGAAATTGTTTAAATATGACATAAAATGTAGAATAGGAATTTCAGTAAAGGTTTTACATGAAAAGGTCATAAATAAATCATAAATGTAAAAAGACAAATAATTCTTTAAGTAAGAGTTAAGGTAAATAACGGAATGCTTATTGGTATATTGGGATAAATTTATCAACGCTGTTTAATAACTGTTTTATCAAGTCAAATCATTCGAAAAGAATTTAAGAAAATTTTACGATAGAAATGTGTCACGACACATAACATCGGGTAGTCAATAGAAGCAAGCACATCACTCAGCTAAGACGCGCTAAATAATTCGTGCGAATTGTGACCTGTGAATTGCTGTATTTTCTTACCCACGCTCTTGTACTGCATTAACTAAATAAATATACAGTTATATATTATCTTACATAAGTATAGAGTACATAGACAATCATTTTTTGCAACTACTGATAACGATTTCAGGGCTGATACACATTTGAAAAAAAAATTATTTTTTACATTTTTCAATGAATACCGGTCAAAACAATGAAAAATATGAAAACATTGTTTAAAATAAAAGTTTTAAGGTTTCCAAAGCTCTTTATAACGGTATGAGTTTTTAGTTTATAACGGTATAATTTTTCAATGACGAAGTATAATATTAGATTTTTCAAAAATGTAAAAATTTTCAAAATACCTTTATCATTATTTCTTTATTATAGAATTTTTTTGTAACTAAATTAAAGTTTATTAATTATTAAATAATTATTGAATTGACGATTAATTTAATTTGCGATATGATTTCTAGTCCAGTTCATAATTAAGTTTTAAGTCCGTCTGTATTAAGTGCACGATTTATAAAAACTGAAAATGTATTTAAAATTTACATACAAAATATTAGCCAAGATTCAGCCTTGATGATATATTATATTTAACACTTTCTATTTATATTTGTGAGATATACTTTTAAAGTATATAAACCTTTTTCATTGTTTTCTTCTTTGCAGCTGGTTTTAGAATAAAAATTTGAGGATTAGTGATCGACGAAAATTTTTTATCGTTGGTAAGGAAAAAAAAAGAATAATTCTAAGAAGTCTTCAGTTTTTAAATTTTGATAACTTTTAGTTCGTATTAAACGGTCTAGTTTAAATTATTGTAAATTAAAATGTATTGCCAAATTTTCTTTTGTTAATAAGAGAAGTTTTACATATGTCATCTATAGTCTATTCAAAATTGGGTTTGGTTATTACTAGTAAAAATAATGCAGTTGGCAGAAGTGAAAATTACTGGCATTGCGTTTCGTTTCTTCCACCAGTAAAACCAGTAGACAATCCCAAATAGTCCGAAACGTAATAATTTCAGGTTTTCAGGTTTAAAATTGCGGACATTTCAACGTTATCGCAAGCTTGTAGTAACATTGCAGAAATCTTTTGTATAATAAATCTTCGATATAATATTACAATGTTTCAATGTAAGGTTTATGCAATGTTTCTTCAATCTTTCAGTGCTGAGTTATGAGTTATGATTTTAGCCTTCACTTTTTATAACAAATGTAATATTAATAATGTATTTTAATAATATTAATCATCAATACATTTGTTTTAAAAAGTGAAGATTAGACTCATACCAACTCATACAGTAATGAAAGATTGCAGGAACATATTGCATAAACCTTACATTAAAACACTGTAAGATTGTATGGAAGCTGCAAAAGATTTCTGCAATGTTATCAAGCTTGTGGTAAAATTGAAATGTCCGCAACTTTTAACCTGAAAATAATTTTTCTGACGCTTCGGATCATTTGGTATCATATCGATCATCTATTGGTTTTACTGGTGAAAGAAATAAAACGCCAGTAGTTTTTACTTCTGTCAATTGCATTATTTTTACTGGCAATAACTAAATTTATTTTCGAACAAAGGGATAATTGAATAGTAATAGCGAACTGATCTATTTAAATAAATTGCTCAATTAATTCACTTACTCAGTTGTTACTGTTGCTGTTGTTGCTGCTGCTGCATTTCCTTTCCTGTTGATTCTGAAAATATAATAAAAATAAATTATTCATAAATATAAAGAATTTTCGTAATAATTATTTACAGAATAATACATATAAATATTGTATATTTTATAAATTTAACCAAACGTACGAGGGCACATCAATAAGTATCCGTGTTTGAAGACAGACGGTGATGCAAGTTGGCATTACCATCGTGTACTACCATCTTTCAAACGACGCCATACAAAATTTCAAAGTGATTCAGTTTTGATTTGCCCTCGTAGATATACAAATGCTTTTTATTATTTTTACTCAACTATGAAAATACGATCGCAAGAAGCATGTAAAGAGTTAATAAAATAATACACTCACCCCCTCGAATTGCTCCACGGATGTTGACGTTTCGTTTTGCTGCTGTCCTCGAATCGCACATTAATCAGACCGCCCGATAATTTTTTTGGCATTTCCGTCATTACGCGGATAATATATCACGAACGCGAATAAAACGCGAAATACGTGCGAGAAATAACTTATCGTGACGCAACAAGTACTAACGAAACGCATTTTAAGGAGCATGTCACCAACGCATCACGTTGACTTGTGACTTAAGACGATCGCTTCCACATTTGCCACTTTAGAGATTGTATCTATTCACAATTTACACTTGAAAAACGCGAAAAGTATAGATCATCCGATCAACAGCGGATCAAAAATAAACATAGTGCGACAAGGAGAGTCTCGCGGTATGAGTGCCTGAACGTTACGTGATGCGTTGCGACATAGCCCGAGACAGCGGCGAGAGCCATTTGAATGAATATTTATCTAAACACAACGAACAAAACAACGACTCTATTGCAAAGATAAAGTATCCTTTCAAAATATTCAAGGGAATACGCGCGCGCAAAAACATTAAGCGACACGTCACTCGCGACAGGCACATGATACCGCACTTCACGAAGGAGTACGATTACTTCTAGCTACGCCACAGTCACGTGTTAAAACGATACTGTGCACCACTGTATTCGGTATTCGATCATTGTATTTCCGCATATTTCGATCTCGAAATACGTGTAGCGTCCGATCATCGGCGAAGTAACGGGAAACATGGCGGCGGCAACAGCTGATCGCAGTACTGCAGTGTAGCGGTAGCGGAAGCGGTGGTCGTCGCGGGCCAGTTTCACGCGAGGAGAGTGGGGAGACGGCCGCACGGTGTGGTGTCTGACCTTGCGCGGTCAACAACCTGTCGCGTCAGCGTGCACGTGCGCCGTGCGCCTTGAGTTAATGTGAATGACCGAGGAGAGTAGAGAAGCAGCCCAGTCGGCGCGTGGCGTGGCGCCTATTTACGGGATCGTTTCTTGATCGACTTTTAAAGAGATCTACTTGCATCGCACCGTATTACAAACCCTCGTAACTTAATTGCAGAGTATTTAAAAAATTAAAAGTTAAATAATAAAGTTAATAACTTTTAACTTAATTTAATTAATTTTTAATGATATAATTTTTAACTTTAACTAGTTATTTTTGAAACGCATAAACTTTAATTTATTAACTTTTTACCTAAGTTAACAATTTATTTATGTAAAAAAAATTATAAAAGAAAAAATTTTAAAAGAAGGAAAAATAAAGAAAAGAAAAAAAGAGTTTAAAATGAAGAATGAAAGAAAAAGAAAATAAGAGCGAATATATACAAAAGAATAATATAAATTTTTAATAACCGCTGGATTAGGTGTTAAATTTTGATAAGTTTTAAATTTCAATAACTTTAGTTCGTATTAAACGGTCTAGTTTTAATTATTGTAAATTCAAATTTATTGCCTAATTTTCTTTTGTTAATGAGAGAACAATTTTACATATTCATCTAAATATATCACATACATTATAAATTACGGTTCGTTTATACATATGATACAATAAAACAAGTTCAAATTTTTTAATATCTCAATTTTGATACAAAAAAGTTTCATAAGTCTTTTTATGCATAATACTTAAAAATTGTGATGATATAAACACTCAATTCTTTTTCTCAAGATTTTTGATAGAATTCGCGTGCCCACGATTGAAGAAACGGTTACATATATGTGTATAAATTTTATATATAAATAAAGGTATCCAAATAAAATTTAATTGAAACATATGTACATAATATATTAAATAATCGATTAAGTTATCTTCATGCATACGCATAAAGTACACATAAAGAGCACAGCGCACGATCTCAATAAAGCTAGAATATATAAACGCACACTTATCAAATAACAAACCGATGCTAGTGAGAGCAATTAAATTATTCGCTACTGCAGTTCTAATCCAAGGATCGCCTATATTCTAAAAACAGAACCGAGATAAATGACAATAATTTTACTATGCTTGTGTGTGACTTATCTTGTTTATATTTTAAAGTTTCTATATATAAATACATGATTGGTTCATCTTAGATTAAAAAAAAATTGTTTAATAAATGTAAAATTAGAAACGTCAAAATTTAAAACAAGGAAAAAATAAAGTCATTGGAAAATTATTTAAAAAAAAGTTATATCTATAAACTTAATTTTCAAACAATACTATTAATGAATGTAATAATTAATTTTAATATTCGTTACATTTAATATACAGAATGACATTAACTCTTCGAGTTTTTTCGGTATCATTGCAGTGACCACGTGGATTTGTTATGTCCTACGTTATTTTCTCTAGATTAAAGTTTAAAAAAAAATTTGAAAAAATTTATTAGCAGCATTTATTATTAGCAGATGTCAATTTCGGTCACTGTAGATGTGCTTACTCGGGGGGTTAAATTGCCTATTAATGTAAAAAATTGAACAAATTATGTTGAAGACTCACCTCATGATACTGTGGTTTGTATAGTTTATAATGATTCAGAAGAGCCATCAAAAACTGCACACTGATGTATATTCTTTGCCATTTTGATATGTAAGGATTATATACATCTCTGGGTTTTACCTACAAGATAAAAAAGCGATTATATACTATAATTTAAAATAGACTTTGTTTTAATTTTTAGTAATTTTATTAATTACACATTATTTATAAATCACTTATGTATTGTGATGTACAAAATGTACTTTTTATAAATATCTTTGTTATCTTGCCTTTATTTTAAATTCGTCTAAACTCAAACGTGGTCCACCTGGAAACCAGCTAGGTCCTTTCCAGAAAACAGCAAATTTATCAGCCCACGTACTCATACTTAAACTTTTCTTAATTAAATCCTTCAAGTAAAATACCTACAACATTGCAGAATACAATAATCAGAAATATTTTATATTATCGCCCTTACGAAATCACATTTATTTTATTATTATTATACACAAACTTTTAAACATTTTAAATTTTGTTCTTTATTAATAAGTTTTTCTACTTATTAATAAATTGCAAAAATTAATATATTTAAAATATATAAAATTATATAACAATTTTTAATTGCATTATGATTTATAAAATGCTAACTTATTATTTCTCAGTTATTTATCGAGCACATATAATAAATTTACGGTCATGAATTTTACCTGCAAGTAAAATGCATTAAATGATTCAATATTAACTACCAGTCCATAAACTATCTGCTCGTTTCGTTCCTCCTCTTGAAATGTACCGAACAATCGATCCCATATTATAAGTACACCACCGTAATTTTTATCCAAACAGTAAAGATTGCAGCCTGCAAAAATGTAAAATACAAAAATGCATATGTGACATAAGTCGAAAAGAAATATTACATGTTTAATTTACCATGATGAACGCGATGATGCTTAGGCGTGTTAAAAATCAATTCGAATGGTCCAAGGTCACCAATAACTGTTGTATGTATCCATAATTGATATATCAAATTGAGTTGATTATGGACCATAAAGTGCGATGGAGGTATGAATAAGGCAAGGGGTAAATAAATTATCTGCGAAAGATATTTAAATTAAAATGTATATAAAATTCTATAAAATTATATTTTATCGATTTTGTACTTGCTAAGAAATTTTATAGAAATGATATTTACGAAGTTGCACCAGTGTTGCAGAATAGATTGTCGCAAACCAACCGCGAGATTAAATTCTTCGCTGCTGTGATGCACTTGATGGTAGGCCCACAAAAAGTGAACTTCTGCAAGAAGCCAATTAACATCTAGATAAATTAAAGGGAAAGAGAGAGATGTCAGTGTGAGGAATGCTTGGATAGGAATTTAACCATGATTACTGCGATGAGCCCAATAGTAACAAAAGTCCACAGCAATGAATGTAATATACCATGTCCATAACGAGTTCCAGGGTAAAGCACATCCTCTTCCGAATCTCTCATAAATGGCGATGTATGCACAGTATTCGACACCACGAGAAAAAATTCTGTGAAATCGACAATGACGGTTTGTTTTTAAATTTGTCAGGCAAAAAAAGATGCAAGTACACGCATTTTATATTCATGCTTTACATATTTATTATTTTTATCTTTTTTACATCTTTATAAATATTTTATTGACTATTACATGCTTATTATATTTTTTATATCTGCATAATTTAAGATCGGTTTTTTTCTTTGTAAAACTCTCTGTAGATTTACTTTTCTATATTCCTTTAAATAAAAACTGTAGTTGAAAATAAAATGTAAATAAGATAATTGAACTGTGTACGTAAACACAATGAATCTGAAGCGGAATAGAGAATCAAATGACAATAGAGAAAAACAGTCAGCAATAACGAGAATACATTGTAAATATTTACGTACAATGATTATTGAGATAACGATAACAAGATATTGAACGGTTGCAAGATTTCTCAAACTATTTTCGAACTATTTCAATTATTTCAAGAAATTAATGAAACAAATAATTCCTAGGAAAAGAATAAAAAATTTTGTACGTGTGTGTGTATATATCTCTTGTTTTTGTTTTAATATGGCAAAGGCTTAAGAGCCGTAACTTATTCTTACCGGACAGTTTCGTGGAGTATCCAGTGAGATAACGATGTCACTTGATCATTTAAACGGAATCTTTTTTTCCCCAATATTAATTGCTCAAGAATTAACAGCAGAAAAAACGGCATCCATATCTATAAATATCAGAGAGTATACTCGCAGAAAGTTAAGCTTTACGCGTAGTTTCATGTATTAGTGCTATGTTCGAATGAGGTCTCGACAAGAATAGCGCGCACATATGACTTGTTAACGATTCATGTAGCTTGCCGCGTTCGTAACAAGTAACAGGCCAGCTGCGCATTCAAATTGCTGGACTTCCTCGAGATACATTTGACATCATTTATCTTACTTTGGCATAAATTGTATCAAATAGATTTTTTAAAGCAAAATTTTGTAGATGCTATTTAAGCTGTAAAGGCTGGAATGAAACTCTAACTGAAGCTTACGTGATTTGCGTTGAAGTAGAGGAAAGCTTTCCTATTTCTTATTAAAATTATTATTACTCTTAAATAAGTACAAATTAAACTTTAAAAAATTATTCAAAGTTGAAATTTATTTTTAAAATTGTTCATAAAAATATTTCTTAATTATTTTAATGAAATTATTCAAACTTGAACGTTTTTTTAAATATTTACTAAATCTATGTTTATCTGCTCATATAAAACAATCTATAATTTTTCTTAAATTAGTACATAACATTGTAAATCTTCATTTTTTCTGTAATTAATAAATATTCCTAATAATAATTTTATAAATCATAATTTCATAAATCAATTGACATTCCTTTTTTGCACTAATTTGAAATTGTTACATTTAATACGCATATAATCAGCAATAAAAATTTGCGACCAACTTCAATAATGACTCATCAATTTTCATATTTATAACATATTTCTAACATTATAACGATTTACCGATTTGTATGTTCAACTGACACTTCATTTTATTTTTATATTTGACAATGAAGATGGCGGAAGTCGAAACGTTTGGATATTTAGAATGCTTGTCAAATAATGTTTCAAATTTAGCTTAGCTCATTAGACATTACTTTTACTTAATCATTTATAGCATTCGAAATAATTAAAAATTCGATTTTATTTGATTTTTTCTTCGAAAGCAATTTTATTACCAAAATTAAATCATTCATTCATTAATCAGCAATTAACTCATCCACTTTAACATTATTCAAATTATGACATAATGCAAAATGAAAAACTAGAATGGAATCTAATCGGATAAAGAGTTTGTAGAGATCTCCTGTTATTCTTATTTTTCAATGTGTTACCTGTTGTTGATAGTCCGGCACATCGTGTAAAAACTCGAAGGTCGTCTCCTTTGGGCTGACAAAATACCAAAGTTTTCCGATGTGTTTTGGAAGATAATCGACGATCTTAGTGAATAAATTTAATATTATGCTCATCTTGCACACTCGCGAATACGCGCAAATCACCGCAAAATGTTATGAATTTTTCAGGAACATCTCAGGTATATAAGCAAACGACTCACACGATATACGACATCGGTTTAATCGCTTACGCTGTGCGTATGTGTTTATATAAGTTCGAGCTAGACCGATGTACGCGTGACAACAGATCAGTTATCTTGAAGGCGCAATAGGTGTACGCAAACCCGCGAATTCAAAATTATTCGTTAACGTACACTAATTAAGATAACGCATCACATGTTTGAGTTTATACTATTACTTAATTCAATAGGCATTTTATTTAATTCAATCCAACGATGTAAACTACGGTAAGAAGTAAAAATTAACGATGATTTATCAAGAATTTCACAGTTTTCCTTTATATTAATAATTTATTGCAAAACTTATTAAATAAAAATCACTTTTAGAATTATGATTAGATACACATAAACTTCTAAGAAATATTTTTAAAGAATCAACTTTTATAAAATTATTTTCTTAGAAATTAAGCTTCATTAAAAGATATTTTTAAAAAACTGTGAGGTTTAAGGATAATATATACAAGTATATAAATACATATATAAAGAAAAAGAGTCAAATTATTGTAAGATTTAATAACAATAAATTTGTTTTTTGCAATCACATTTATCTTGAAAAAATTCTGTCTTGTATTTCAAAAACACATTACAAAACAATTTTTTTTAATATTAAGGTTAGATATACTATTTTTTAAATATTAATATTTATTTATTTTAAATAACACTAAAAAGTTATAAATCATTACAATTAAAGAGCTATTTTTTACTAAAATATTAGATTTCAAATTTTAACAAATTCTACAAAAATATGAAAATATCTTAAAAAAAGTTTGTTCTTATTTTGATTGTTTTAATATGTTCATTGAGTTTTTTTAAAAAGCAAACTCTGTATATAAAGAAGAACAATAATTATAAATGATTTGATACGATTATAAATTTTCGAAAAACTTACTTTTTTAATAAGTATTTTATGCATCAATCAAGTAATATCATGATTTATTTGAATTAACACATTGACTGCACATTAATTACCACACATTGATAGCACTTTGACATATGTACATAATTAGAGACATCGTTATAGATAACGATGGTGAAAGCTGAGAAATTTTTAGCTACAGAACGCACAGTTGCATCAAACAGTCGTCTTCGTGCATTCATATCCAAATCAGTTATCGTAGAACGCACTTTTCACCAGATAGGTATGACACTGAGATCTACACAAGACACAAGTGTTTTACAATAAAGTGTGTTAAAGTCTCATGTAACAACTGCATAATCAACTCGTTCCCCCTCCACGTGCTACTCAGTGATAAGAGATTTTGCAGAATGTTTTCATGCATGATGAAATGCACAAGAATCTTTTCACAAGTATTTCATGAATTAGAATTTCAATTTTCGGATATATTTCCAGGCATGTAAGGTTAAAATAATTTCAAATTTCAAATTGAAGTTTGAATGATTTGAGTTGTTCAATGATTGGGAAGTCTCAAGAACTAATCTGAAATTATAAAATATTGAATTAAGTGAAAAATAATTACAGTTTTTATCTTTAATAATACTTAGTAAATTCCTAAAACAAATAAAGATAATCTTGATTTCGATTTATTCGTGCTGATCATGCAATTCTTAGCATGAACTTTAATGCGTAAACGTGCTAAGCATGTTATCTGAGTAGCGTATTATGGCAGTGACATCATTACTTCATAGTAGCAGAACCGAATCTCGAATTTTCAGAGCCTGAAGCTAATAATCTGGAATCAAAATTATGCGAAATTTTATAACGTAAATTTATAGATAAAATTTAAAAAAATTTAAATATAACTTGTTTAAACTAATTTTAAATTGAAAGAATAATCATACCGGTCGAAAGCAAAAAGCATTCCCGATCATATTAGAATATCGTTCATACTGTATAACTTGTTTATTTAAATTAATCTTATCTATTTTAAAATAGAATTCTTTCACTTTTAAATACTTATTTTAATAATACTTTTGTTATTAAAAAAATAAATGTACATTTTAAAACATTTTATCAGAAATAACTTAAATAATTAAGAAAAGCATTATTAACAAGGTAAAATATATTAATTGATGCGAAATAACGGCATAAGTAATACGTAAAACATAAAAAAAATGTTACAATCTTCAAAATGTCTCATGTGCATTTAAGAGTCTATGAGGGCAATCACACGTGATCAACTGTGCGTATATACGCATGCGTATGGAAGGAGTAGGAGAAGTGTGTAGGTCAGCAAATCTCATTTTGGAATCATTTGGAATCTAGAATCACTGATCTAAGAGCGTGAAAATTGTACACTAGTATACTTATATTTGTATAAACGTCCATATTGAGTGTTTAATAATTTAATACAGTATAGATTGCAGGTAAGAAAATTAAATTTGTATTATCATTTTTATTATATTAACGAGATTATATTAACGAGATTATATTAATCTTAATATCATATTTAATTATATTTTATATTTACATTTATATTAACTTTCTTAGATTATTCAAATTAACTATAAAAATGTGTTTATTATAGAAATGATAAAATTAAAAACTTGGAATTTTTTAATTCTCCAAGAAGAAAAAAGTCATCAATTACTAAGAGACAGAAACGTAATTTGAGAACAAAATAATTATAAGAGAATTTCTCAAAGAAGAAATTTGTTTTGTATTATTTTGAAAATGATATAGATAATATATGATGTATAATAATTGTAATAATAGTAGTAATGATAATGATGATAATGATAATGGTAATAATAAAATAAAAACATGATAGAATATCAAATAAAGATGGTAATTTTTATATAATATGAATAAAATATTTAATTTTAATATAACGATAAATAAAATATTTTTAATGAAAATTTACACATCTTTTTATAAACATAATTTCAGCGATTTTTTTATTTATTCTTAACAATATTATTAAATTTGTAGGTCACTGATAGCAATAACAAGTTTCAGCCAGAAAATATTAGAAGATGCAATTCTAAAAGAAAATCACTATACAATTATAAGAAAATATAAGAAGAGATACAAATAAATAGGTAAGTTTTCAATAATTTATTTTTGTAGTAATTATTAAATATACTGTCTTCCAGTAATATACAGCTTTACAATTAAAATTAAAATTAAAATTTATCTGTTTGAAGAACATGATGTTTCATACATATTTTATATGTACTACGAAATGTTTTCATTAAATTTATCACTAAGATCTTATTCTTCTTTTTTCAGGGAACCTGTATTTTATTTTTAATTGCAATCATAGGATATGCAAACATATTAAAAATCAGTTTATTCTTTTAGGTTTATTCTTTTAAGTGGTGAGTCGTCACGATCTTAACAAAAAACGAAACAGTTACGATGACAGCTATAACATTTATTTGCATATTGAAGATATTGAAATAACAACTGTAGTAAAGGATAATTTTAAGAATAATATCATTTAATTTATCAACTTACATCGAAATATGCAACCAATGAAAATCATAGAATATATTTCTTGAATATCTTGATATGTATATAAATTTATGCAATATAAATATCTAAAAAAGACAGAGGCTAAAAAACTTTTTTCTTAATATAATTTGAAAGTGATTGTAAAGAAATGCTGTATGACGGCTATTAAAAATTAAACGGCTATTAATAGAAAACATATTAAAACTGAGCGTATTAAAAATGATAATAGATATAAAAGAACAATATATCTTATAAAATAAGAAAATAAAATAAAAATTGATGATTGAACTATAAATTAATCACTGTACATTTTACTCCACAAATTAAATTTCATGAGAAACCTCAATTTAAATTTCTTATGAAAAAGAAAAACTGAATATAAGATAAGTGTACCTTATATGACCTAGTATTCAATATGGCCTACTTGCTATTTCAAAGTAGTTGCATGGTAAATTGAACAAATAACGTTAGTATGTCGTACAGGCTGTTAACGTGACCTGTTTGCAACAGTTTGGACTGCTCAGTATGTGTACGAGTATATACTCAATATAATACGATCTAAATGGCACTTTTTGTAAAAATCTTTACTAAGAGAAAAGTGTTTGGTATAATTGTATAGCAAAAGAATTATGATTAAGAACTCCATATTTTTATAGTTATTATTGCTATAATGTTAGTAATAATAACTGGTGTTTATAATTCTATCAACTATGGAAACAATTTATTATAAATTATAATAATTTCAAGTATTAATAAAATAACAAGAAATATGGATGAAAAAAATAAAATAAACATTTTTATATTAAATGCAATCGTAATCATAGTGAATGTAATTATTTTTTAAACATTCGCTTACTATTCACATAAAAAATACAACTATAATTTGCATAATTAAAGCAACTATAAATACATAGTTTTTTTTTACCGAAAATGATTAAGAATTATAATTAAATTATGGTAATTGTAGTCATTTTTTTCTTTCAGTATATAAGTAGTAATTGGAGAGTAGATGATTGGGGATGAATATAGGTGCAAGGGGATTAATAATCAAGTATATTAGTATATAAACCAATGTATATGAACAATACAATATCAATATAATTAGTTTACATTCTGAAATGCATTGCAATGTATCTTCATCATTATCTTTATTGTTAATATTGTTAATATGTAATAATTACGGAATAATTCGTGCCTAATGCGGGGAAGACGAAGTCTGAACTACAAAGGTCCTTCTTTAAATGTCTTCGTAGTTTGGTAATACAGGTGTTCACGTTGTAATAAGCGTAGCTACCATTTGCTGCGTACACGGCGCCGTACGGACGTACCATAACGGACAACCCGTCGTTGGCTCGGCTCGAATCTTGAGGTGTCGCTTTCTGATGGTCTATTTTTACCGAAAGGCGTCCCAAGCCAGTCGGCAAGCAGGCGCGGTATAGGCGACGGTTTGGACGCTATTATAAAGCACCGTGTGTGCCGGCCGTGTTTGTAATTCATTGCATATAAGTGCGGACCCCGCCGATCGGGCTCGACGATCTCAGACGGATCTTCATGGTGAAGAGAAGGGCACGAGGTGGATTCTCTCGATAGTACCAGTGGTAGAGCCGTAGAGGAGCCATCGAGAGAGGCCTTCGCCACCACGGAAGTGACACTTTTCTCGCCAGCACGGTCGATTCGTTCCGGAAGATATTACTCGTTCACGTATGTAGGTGAAGCGATAGTTAGGTACCGATATCCGCGTCCGCGGACAATGACCTTTCTTTCGGGAGGAGTCTTTTTGCGTGCTACTGGAGTCGCGAGATAGCCGGTGGAGAACCGCGACGATTCGCACATTCGCTTGATATAAAAATAAGTTCTGTTTCTCTCTCTCTCTCTCTCTCTATCTTGCTCCCCATTACTCTCTTTTTTCATCTGTGTGCTATCAATGAACCGGTAGTCGTTGCAGGCTTCTTAAGCGTTGCAGCGTCGGTGGCGGCGGTAGCAGCGGCAGTGACTCCTTCTGGTACCGCTGCCTCCGGTTACGCTGTTGCGTCTGAACGGCCGATGCGTGCCAGGGAGCGTTTTGCAAGATGCGAGATTCGCCTCCCGCGACGAGGGAGCCCTCGTCGTCGAGTTTAGGTGGACTCTGACCACCTTCGGCAAAGTGTGCAAGCCAGGGTGTCGCGCATTACGTAAAGCCGTGGGAAAAATTAATCGCGGGTAAAGAAGCAAAACAAAGTGTAGGCGAAGAAGGGAGACGACCCACTTTCTGTGTGCGTGCACGTCGCGATGAGGAGAGCATCGTTTGATAAGTAAAATCACTGTTCGCAATGTCCCTGTTCATCTTGAAGCAAATGAGGAGAAGAGAAGGGAGGAAAAGAGTGCGAATAATCCTGAGTCATGGTTTTCCTCTTTCTCTTTTTCTCCTTTTTTTTATTTATTATTTGCGAAAGACGATTTTCCCGAGAGAGTGCGTAGTATGAGAAATGTCAATTGTGTTTACCAATGTGGTTATTTTTCCGCAATTGAGAAATACTATATTAATCGTGATAACTATACGGAGAGATTTCAGTGACAGTATGTTGTGAAATGTCAGAAGAAAGAGGAGAGAGAAGGAGAGAGAACGCATTATCGCGAACTTTCAAATGAACACCCAGCAAACGAAAATAAATTTAAATGAATTAAAAATTGTAATTTATTTTAATTTATCCGAGTTCGCGCTTTAAAGTCCTAAAGTATTTTTCAATTCTCAAATGGACTCAAATGGATTGAGATACGAAACGCGCTATTCATCGATTATAATTCGAATGGATTCATGTCTCTATTATATAAATTTTGGATTTAAATGAACTGAAATACAAAATGAGTTATTTATATTAAATTTAAATGTATTCAAATTTTATTATTTTTGGATTCAAATGGATTCGAAAAATCTGAAGCACAAATTTGAAAAAATCGAAATGAATTCATTTCTATCCATTTCAATTCATTTTCGTTTGATATAGGTACGTAGAAAATGTGCATTTCGAAAAATTATGGAGTAATAATCGAAATTGACAGCTACGAGCTTATGCTTGTAAACATTCATAAACTCGAAATAAGTTAATAGTTATCTATAATCGATACGAGGTAATTGGAAAAAATAATATTATTTTGAATAACAGTAAATAATTTTTAATTTGTCTCTAAATATTTCATACGATAATCAATTTTAATTGTATTGCCTTGCATGTTTTTTTTTAATCATTTTTTTCGATTAAACGTTCGCAAATTGTTATCCACAAAGATATCAGTGATCGAAGTTTGATGCGTTAAAACTTTCTTGAAACTTTAGTCCAACATGTGCGAACAGCTTGACCGACTTCGAAGAAACTCTTAAACTTCCACCAAACAATCTATTTAAAGCGAAGTATCGATTGCGCTTTTAAAATTGAACCACCTCGTATTATTTTTCCCAACAAATTAACAAAATAAAATACACATGCATTAATATTAATGTAAATTTCATTGAATTAATATTAATTTTATATTAAAATACGTAAACATGCATAAACGTACGTACGTATATGTATATTGCAAAAATAAATTTCGCTGTTTGCTTACAATTATATAACATTTAATAATTTGCATCCGGACTAAAGAGCAAGGCCAACTATCTATCAAAAATAACGTTGCATTATTGTGCATTATCGTCGGCTTTTTTTACGCAACACCAAATAGATCCGGTGCCGATCGCGTGTGCGGCGAGGGCGACTGCTCGAACTGTTACTGCGTATTACGTTACAACAGATAAATTTAGCGTTTCTTTTACACAGAGCTCGTTGTACCACTGCCAATACCGCGACGCGGAATTAATTGGCTGCTTGGAAGGTAACCAATTCTCGTAGTCAAAAAAGCTTTGCCGAGCTCTATGGCACGCCGGTCGGAACAAACCCTCGCGTTTCTCTCTGTCTCTTGCATATCTCGTACAATTGGTCAGATAACGCAATATCGAAAATTCAAGGTCGGGTAAATACGATGTTTCCCCACATTGGAACATATTTACGTCACTAAATATATTTCTGTTGCTTGCAACAGGATATATTAATAATGTATGACAAATGTTATTCGTAAATGTTTTAAGGAAGAATTTGAATGCAATTTCAGCGAACTTGCACGATTTCCGGTTTCAAATTTTGTTTAGAATAGACAATTGATTCTTTTCGACAAAAAAAATAGCGATTATAATTTGGAAATAAAGAAATATTTTTTTGCAATAAAGACTACTAAAATTAGAAAATTTTTGCGTTTTTATTTTACAAATGTCAAAAGATATTTTTATTTTAATTAACAAATAATAGTATTAAACATTACATTTTAATCAATACATTATTTTTATTAAGAAACATCGTTATTTAATAAATTTTAATTTAAAGACGATTACAGATGGTTACAGATTTTGTTATCGTAATTTTTTAGGCTGTTAGCCAATAATATCGTTGCCAGGCAATGCTGGCAAGAATCGACTAACATTAATGTATTGTCGAGGAAAATAGGATGATTAATCTAAAGATTGCATCCGCAGATTTGAATTTGAGGAAATATCCATTCGCCAAATTTTCCGCATTAAGTGAAAAGTTAATGATTTGTATCATTTTTAACGGTTCCTTTCAGCTCTACTTGACTGTAGACGACAAGCATTTAAAGCATATTTCTTTTAAGCATTTCTACGATGTAAAAAAATATTACATATAGGGGAGACCAGGGCTATTCGTTAGGTGGGGTAATTCGTAAAAATGGAAATA
>QKQZ01053263.1:0-13030 GCA_003595255.1 Solenopsis fugax
GAAAAACGAAGAGATCCATCGCGCGCGCATCCACACCGAGCGCGATCCTTCGCTTTATGCCGGATCCCGCCGCGCCGCGCCGCGCCGGCGGATTCGCACCGGACGAACGAGGCCATAAACTCGCGGTTACTCCGTGCCGTATCCTTGCCGACGACGAAAACGCTGCCCGGCCGGGAGATAGCCGGAGGAAGCGTAATTGCGCTTAATCGCCGAGCTCGTGGTGCCCCACGGGGCCTCGCCGCAAAGCAAATTCGCCAGCGAATCTTCATAACTTCGAGATCCCCGCTTCTCAAGGACGATTACGCACATTTCGAAATTGTGAGAAAATGTTAGGATCGTTTTTTATACTCGAAAATATGTCGGACGTGTTCTGCAACAATTTACCTTCGATTAGCCATCGATTTGGTCTTATTGTACAATCAATTTTTTTATGTATCTTTTCCGGTCAAATTTGTTGCAATTTTCATCATTTATTCTACACTGAAAAAAAAGTCTGGTTATAACTATCAAATGTATAGTGAAATAGTATCAAAGAAATATTTCATCAATATAACCAAAAATAATTTTATTTTACTAAATGTTTAGTAACTTATACCAGATTTGATAGTATTTACTAAACATTTAGTAAAATAAAATTATTTTTGGTTATATTGATAAAATATTTAATTGATACTATTTCACTATACATTTGGTAGTTATAACCAGACTTTGTTTCAGTGTAGTATATATTATTTGATGAAATATTATATTTCAGTTTACAGCGATGGGATTAGAAATCGACACTAACGAAAAAAGTTTCCTTTCTACATACATTTATTATAATTTCTCGATAATTTGTTCTGAATCATGATGTTGCAGGCAATCCGTTATATCTCCGTGCCACGGTGGCGATTCATTACGATGAATTTCATCATGATTTAAGCACAAATCGCGAATTCAGGTCAAACGCGTAATTCCGCAAGATTTGCGGAGAACAGTAGAACTCTGGGTTCCAACAGCTGTCCGAGTGATTCAATCCGATAAATTCATTTGTGAGCAATTATAAAAAAAGATCGTATTAAGGCTAAATCTTGATTAATGTAATCTTAATTCTAAGAAAGAATCGAACTTTCATCGTATGATGTATTAAAATATCATCACTAAAAAATATAACATCTTTAATTAAACAAATAATGTATCTAATAATTATATTAGAATAGAATGTTGCTATTTAATTTAAATTCAAGAAAGCCTTCCCATTTTCTCTCTCGTCTCAATAATATTTTTTAGTGCACTGGTGAACTCATCTGTTTTAATTGATTGTATTATTCGTCCGCGTATAATTCCCATTTTTACTGGCCTGACTCCACAATCCGGATTATTCGCAACAATTGTTTCCACGGTCGCACAAATCGACGAAATGTGCATATTGGGAGACGCATATCGTACGAACTGGTGCATACGCGTTTAAAACTCGTTTGCCGTGTGCATGCCGGCGCTCAACTATAAAGTGGCTTTAAAGAAAATGGAAAGGTGGGTCGTGATCGCGGTAGACTATTTCCCGTTATCCTTCACATGTACCTATATATGCCCGAGGAAACTGCGTGTCACGCGGCGTGACATGACGACGACTTTATCGCGGGGGACGTATCGCAAGACCGATCGTGCACTCGGCAATTGTTACTGAATCTTTCTGAATACATTTAGGACTATCATAAAATGTACATTTAAGGGAATATTGGTATATACACAGAAAAAAATGACTATCAAATTCATTGTTTCATATATAAGCAAGAATATAAAATCTTCTTGGAAGAATTTGATAAACTTGATCAGACATAATTTGCTTACATGAAGAAACAAAATTTCTTTATGTTAGCAAATTATGTCTCTTTGAGATTATAAATACTTCCAAGGAGATTTTATATTCTTGCTTATATATGAAACAATGAATTATTAGTTTGATACTAATTTTTTTTCTGTGTACAGAATTTACAGAATTTATATTTCTAAATATAAAATTAGATATGAATTGTGTAGCGGAGATTATTCTTTGTCCTAGAATTTAAAAAAACGAGGGGAACGAATCAATAACTCGGAATCATCCAGCCTTCGGACCGGACACTTTTTGCCATCTGTTGTACCTGAGAAATTAATGTGAGAAATTAAACACCTGCTCGTGTAATAATGAAGATGTTGCAGCTGGATCTAATGGCGACTGCAGTTTGAAATTATTTAAAGCTTATGTTAAATGAATGTTCTTATAAAATTATGTAATAAAATTAGAGTTTGATTACATTTATATTAAAAATGCGACATAAACTGTAAAATATGTTATGGATAAATGATGATAAAATTTGCAACCAGAAAAATTCTCGGAAATTATCCAGTGATTCCTTCAAATTTAGTTGTTTTGTTACAAGACAATTTCGAGAAAAATAAAATCTCGCTATCTTATAGAAAATGTCTAGTTTCGAGTGGAACGACATTATTTATAAAAATTTGCTACACATGAAATTATAAAAACTCTCCTAATAGCCTACTTATACTCGTGCTCAAAATATATACCAGAGCGATTCGCAGGATGTTCCGAGCCCGCGGCTAATAAGCGGCGATCCTCTTTTCGTGAATTATGTTCTTGGTAGGAGCCGTAGGATTCTCGGAGCAGCTTGCACGGAGAAGACATCTTGTAAAAGGGGGTTTCTCATTAGCCGAGCTCGCTCAAGTATCGGATCCGAATCCGGTTTTCACGGCGTAAGATGCGCGCTACGAATCGGTAGGCACCCAGTGCCTATCGATAGACAGGCACGCGTACGCATGTGCTGGTGAACCAGAGTATCGGTCTCATTTACCGAGCGCACGCATATGCGTTGCGAATCTGCAACACGCTCGTCCACAATGGTCGCGGAACGCGGGCCGTGAATGCGAGCGACCGTAAAACGAAGTCGTATATGCAAATCACGCTCGCGTTCTAGCAACTTGGTCAATTTCAACTTCCTGCGACCGCTGATCAGGAAATTGGTTAATATGATCAAAATTCATTCGACTAAATCTAAATAATAATTAATTCCGGCATGTAAATGGAACGTATTATTTATATTACTACATATACTACTATTATTAATTAACTCTCGTGACTTATCCGGGTGTATTTTGCTACGTTTTCAACTATCTATCTGACTGGGCAAGAATAATTAGTCATATTGCTCACGTAAATAAATCTTGGAATTAATTATCATTTGGATTCGCAATATATCCTCGCACGTCGCTGCTCTTCGTTGAACTGTGACCCTGCCGTCGGCATCAACTTTTTAAATCTGAATCAGACGCGCTAGTAGCCGAGCGAGAGTTTGGGGGTTTCATAACAAAACGAATAATATTCGAGATATATAATTCGAGTTTATGATCCGATTAAATTCTTCAACCAAAAATCTCTTTTACTACCTTAGCAGGTGCAAACCGGTCTTCGGACGTTATAGTATGCAACGGCTGCGAGATAGTAGGTACGCGAATTGTTCGCTCTCGCGCGTCTACGGAGGGCAAAGCAATCGGTGCTGGCGCACAATGGACATGTTCACGCGTTCTCGCGTGTCCGCGTGCACATGCTCGGACGTGACGCGGCGCGGTGGTGGTCGTTAATAAACGCGCAGCTGGTGCCCGTTCTGAGAGCTATGCGTATCGCACGAATACGTACCTAAGAGGGTATCTAACAGGTATTCTCTCTCTCGCGGGCGCAGCGTAAGCACGCGACGATCCCAATACCTTCGTACCTACATCATTAACGAGGCCTATCCGGACCCGGACAGATATCCGGTGTGTAACGATTGGCGGGAACCATAAATCGATCATTTAATTGCGCTCCCGCCGGGAAGAGCAGTTCACTAAGCCCGCGGTCGCCTTCGTTCGCGGCCGCCGACCGTTATACCGCGCGCCTTCGCCCGCGGTCGAGCACGGCGAAGATCGATGGCAGCGAGACGATTGACTTGAATGGGCCGCGCGAGAGAGCCCGTTAAATCGCGAAGGAGATCGCCGGGAGATCCGATCGCCGGCTGCCGCGAAGACGCGGAAGTCGGGGATGTGATGAGCGCGGATGATTATCGTCTCGAATCTGCCCCGTGACGGCGCAACTTCGGGCGGGTCGAGCCGGACGGAAGCGATGGCTTGACCATCATCCGCGTCCAACGTTGATTAATTCAAGGGATAGAAGGGAGAGTTGCCGAATGCGTATCACTTAAGTTTCTTTTTTTATATTTCTCATTTGATACTGATTTGTATGCAAATGAACGTTGAAAATTGTAGTTTGATGTCTCAGGTACTTATTAACCTTTCATCAATAACGAATTAATTTATTATAAGCCTTTTAGCAACATGTTGCAAGAGGTACGATTCAGGCTACCTAAATTGTATTATATCTGGATCTCCTAAATTGCATCGCCTTTGAAAATAAATTTATAAAGTAAAATAATTAAAGATATAAGGTATCATTAACTGATACTTTATAATAATGTATTAAAAAAAGAATCAAATAATTAATAAGTAATTAGTAACAATATTGAAAAAATGAGGACGTCGAAATAGAACAGGCTTCAATTGATTTCTGCAATTAACATATTTTTAATCATATCAATTTTTATTTTTTAACGTGTTATTAGCACGCACAAAACCAGTAAAAATTTTTTCTATATTATTTATTTTTTTACTTCGTAATTTTGTTATTAAATGTTGCTTGAATTAAGTAAAAATGTAAAATATTGCAGAGGTACGATTTAGGAGACCGCATTCAGCAATTCTCGCCTAGGAACGTGTAATTTCAGAAGTTTCGGGGATCGTGAGAAAAGAAAAAAATAGACAGAATTGATTTGTGAAAGTAATTATCCGCGTGTCTCGATAAAATTCGTCTTGAATTGGATATTTGCGAAGGTGGTGCGTAATACGGCGGTCTCATCTTTGAATGACTTATAAGATATCAAAGTAAGGTACACCGACATTGAACGAATGAATTGATTTCCGCCCACGTGAGGGCCGCAGGGTCTTCAAACGTGTTACAATGTCGTTACCATGCGTGATATTCTCTCTTATGCTAAATTAATATGCAAACATGGAAGTTGTTCAAAGGCCATGCAAACGATATGCAATCAACGAGTATCAATCTAAATTAATCGCACGGATGCTGTCGAATTTTTTCCTCTTCCTCTTGCAAACCCTACAGATTTAATTTAACGTTAGACTTTAATAAAGAATTAGCAAGGTTGAATTGCGAGTCTCCAAAAAATATCGAGCGTTGCAAGAAATATCGTGATAACCATCCCACAAAATTACTTCAAATTTTTAAGTAGTCACGGGAGATGCGTCTCGGATAAAATGTCATTGTATAATGGCTCGTACCGGCTCGCTCATCGGAGAGCATTCAATTTGTCCACGATACCACGCAGTGGCTATAACCGCAGAACGTGAAGAGGCATCAGGAGAGGGCATCGAGATGCACCACGCGGGATACATTCTCTCTCTCTCTCTCTCTCCCTCCCTACGCGGGAATAATTACACGGCTGGCGTCCGAATAAAATATTCCCCGTACGCGGCCGAGTTCGCGATGCATCTTACCGGGCGATCTCATCTCCGAATGATTATCGACGCGATCGCCGCGCGCGTACTGTAATTGCGCGCGATTATTCTCTCTTCCTCCTTCTTCCTCTTAAGACCTATCCGGTGCTATTGCACGGCGGATCATTCGCCGAAGTAGGCGCCGAGGGAGCGCGATCTATCCGGAAACTTCGAGACATTGTATCGAGTCACATGCGAATTAAACCAATTTATAGGACGGTGCGCATCGAATGGCGAACACGCAAGCCTGCGATTTCGATCGATTATCCGTGCGATGGTTTCATCTCGTCGCGCAATTGACATACAGAATAGTTTCACGTTCTTCAGTTTTTGCACTCGATGAAATCGAAGTAAATCTTTCATTAATAAAAACTGAATTAATGCCCTTACTTAGTCTCCCTTCGTATTTTTTGATGTGTGTTGAAATGTCTCGGCTAATAAAATCCAAACTAATTCTCCAAGCAAACACACGAATAAATTTTTTGTTAAAATTTTTGTTTGTCTCTGTTGAAGTCTCTGTTAAAATCTAAAGATAAGATTTGATTACTTAATAAAAGAGCAAAAAATCGGGAGCATCTGCTTGCGTATTATGCATGATTGCCAACGTTCACATGCAGTGTGTTCCGTCGAACCGGTCGGCACACATGAACGCATAAATGCACGCTATCCACCGATTTAGAAACGTCGGCTTTTGCCGCCGAATGTGTTCAGATGTTTGCACGAGTGGAAGAAAGATGCACGAATTGTGCATGATGCTCATTTATTTTTATTCATAATTTATTCCTAGACCCTGCGCACAGTAGAGGAATATTAGATATTAGGAATAGGAATTAAAATTTAAGAACCAGTTTTCTCAATGAAACACTATAGATAAATAATAAGTTATGTTAAATCTTGTACGACATATTCACATCCTTTGTGCGTGACGTTTAATAAGAAAAATGATTTTAAAATTTCAATTCCTAATATCTAATATTTTTCTATTGTGTACAGAGCCTTAGAAAAAGAATACCACAGACTTTCCAATTTAATCTGCCAATAAATTTGGTACGATAAAGCAAGTGAAAGGGATCAGAAAATAAATCGGAATTTAGAGTTCGTTTTTTGAACAAAAAAAAAATCGTTTTGCTTCAATATATTTTGCTGTGGCTTTCTCTATGGAAAAATACTATTGGACTCGCGTAAAACGTTATTGAAACTAATAGTGTACAATATTGGATCGTATAGTTTTCCAATCATTTCCAATAGTTTTTTCGTAAGCCCGATGATATTTTTTCATAACGGCTGGTCGTTGGAGAGCAATTGTCGCCGCCAGCATTCGTTGAGCTTTCTTCGGGACACGAATTTGCCACTTTAATCCGATCATCATCCAATCCGGTTCTCCCGTCGCTACCGATTGCGATCCTTGCTATGCACGTCGGCATTTTAGCAACGCAAACATAACAATCCACGAAAAAATTTGCAAACTAGTTCTCTGCGAGCGGCTTCGTAGCTTGCCAATCTTTATGGGAAAGTCGTCTACGGTCCCACATGTTCTTGCGTGATTCGCGCAAACTTCTATCGCTTTTCAGTGTAAAAAAACAAATATTTAAAATATTATTCATTTGATAAGGAGACTAATTTGGACATTAAATCGTTGACCAAAATATTATATTTGATGCAATTAAATAAACATTTTTTAAATATCAACCCCTCGTTATAGATGTAGAAAATTTTAATGAAATTAGATAAATAGTAATATAAATTTTATTATAAACATTATCCTTAATAACATTTAGCGCTAGTAATGTTTCTTTGCCATCGGCTACTTTATTCGCTTTTGATTGTACACCGCAATTTACGAGATTCTTATTTCTTATGTATGTGGATCGCCAAGAAGTTCCGTTCGCTCGATTTAGCCTTACAGTAGAACGACGTCCGTTCTCCGACGCGGTTATATCGTCCGATTGGAACACGTTCGAGTGAATTTCCGAAGGAGTAATCTCGATCTTCCTAAGGCGAGGGTACAGGTATAGTCGTTCGTTGTTCCTGCGCCACGCATCAAATTGTTAGTTAGACGATAGGCAACCGGACCGCCGATCGCCGTGTATTTATTCCGATCATTGGAGCCGCGATCGACGGAACCGGGCGGGGGAAAAGGAACCCACGATCGTCCCGATTCTGCTCTCGGATATTGGCTATTTCAGACGCCAGAAGGAGAGGGAGACGGGCTGCCGGGTTTATCGTACAGAAGGATCACGCGTAGACGTCGTCGTCATCGTCGTTCGTGGCGCTTTATGGATCGTAATGTTCCATTCTCGCGAGCGGAACGAACGGACTCGGATATCGGATTCGTGAAATTGATGCGCAACTCTCGACCCGTCGCGCGAGAGCGCCTTATTTTTCTCTTATTCCCGCGGACGTGAGGACGCGATGGCAATTTTTTAAGCCTAAATGGAGGCAGGTTCTCCTAAGACTCGCGTAAACTCCGAGAAACTTGCAGCAAAATTTTCGGATACATCCCACCCACGATGTGACATTCAGCAAATTTTAGAATGTTTATCGAATATTTACAAAAATACAAAGATAGTTTGGTTTTGTAATTTCGTGTTCCCCTCTTGCTCGTTTAAAAATACAAATACGTTTCTGTCGGTATGTTTTACATTTTACATTCGAATAATGGCACGTAAATTCAATGTTTTATATTATATCAAAATAAAGTTCATAATGATATCCAAATGGAATATTGTGAAGAAAGAGTTGCATTTTCATTGAATTAATCAAATAATACTAATGTAGAATATATAGAACTATGGAATGTGTTTAATAAGATCTCACAATATCCCTCGTATCTCCAACAATCGCCGATCCGAGATATCAATTCCCTTAGTTCCCTGTCTGCATCGGCATCGGTTATTATTTACAATTGCGAATTGCCTGCGCGCCTTGTGCTCATTACGGTTATGACCTGTACGTACGTTAATTACCAATTACCTTACGTATAACGAGCCCACAATGCCGACAATGTGGCGTCATCAGATCGCCTGTGAAATCATCGGATTCGATGCATACGCGAGCGTAATAGATGAGAATGTGCAGTCGTAGTTAACATTGCTTCTTGAGCACGAAAAAAGGGATTTGAAGGACGAAAAAAGGCAGAATTATTTGCGACTCGAGTCTAGGAATCGCGAATCTGCTCGCCATTCCGCCTAATTCAACCGTTTGTCAAAGAAGCCGCGTCGATTAGACGCGATTCTATTTCTCTCTCTTTTTCTCTCTTCCTTCGTAATCCTCTCGGCATTTTTCTCGCGGTATTTGCACAGTTCCAATAGCTCGATAAACGCTCGCGTGTGCACGCGCACACGAGCATGAGATAATTGCGAGCTCCAGACGGAGCACGCACATTGATTCGCGGAGCAAGAGATGTGCACGTCCCTAAGAGCATGGGCCGCTCCCGCGACCTACCCATGGTCGGTCGGTCGACCGACTATGATCTCAACTTTTCACCAGCCGAGCACTTCGCCGGCTAACATGCACCGGTACTTTGTTAGCGGCCCGTTAAAGCGTCCGCTATTAATTGCGGCTTTACTGCAGACGCTGACAGACACCAGCCGACAGATTTAAAGCGAATCATAGCGCGAGATTGAGATTATTTCTCGGAGATAGAATTAATATTTCGAAATAAATAGTGTAGTTAAAAAAAGTTTCACAATTAATCTTCTTAATTTGATTTTATTACATTTTAAAAAGTGAAATTTTTTCACCGCGAAAAATTTGGGCAACTCATTTTCTTCCCTTGATTTACTAAAAGTGTGCAATTTTAGTTCTTCTCCGAACGTAAAAATTTTAAAGAGAAAAATGAGGATAACAAATTATATATTTTTTGTCTTTTGGGCTTCGTGACTCGAGTTAATCTTTAAAATACACTATTAAAATATCGTATGCTGATTGTGGAGCAATCCGTGTAACGTCGTGTCCAGAAATTTAATGAGAAAAAGCATCGCGTGCAAGATGCAGATTTGCATTTATCGAGCATATTGAATGACAACTCCGACTCGAAACGCGATTTTTTTCGAGGCTGTGCCTTCCCCCCATGGTTTCTGTTCCCGCGTAATTTATCGTACAACCACGGCATGGAAACGGCGTACGAAGGTAGCAGCTCGTACAGCTTCCCCGTTATTAATCAAGATGCATCGAACAGCTTCGCCGCGTCGTGTTTCCAAGCTTTGATAAGTTATTGCATTCAATGCTAATCCCGTACCTGCCTGCTGATCGCGCGATCGGTACCGCGCGAGAATTTCAGGAAAGCCTGCCTTCTCTCGCCGTTCTCGTTTAGTCGATTCGGGCGCTGCCGCAGGTCGCAGAAAAAAAAAAACTCCATACGAGTGATCGGTTCTGCGTGAGCCGACGACAAGTACACGAATAAGAATTGTAAATGCGTTGTCAAAGGATCGCGCTTTCACCGCGCGGTCAGCGTTACGTGCAGTTGTACAATTTTACGTTAGCATCGAACGTAATCTTTGCATTAAAAGTAAAAATCGCGATCGGTCAATCGGTATTTTTAAAATATTAGTTCTTCCACTTGTGAAGAATTTCGACAATTTCCGATTTAAAGTCTCTGCCTACCTTTGTTCAGTGACTGTTGAAATTTTAAATGTTTTTTGAAAATTGCGAAAGACGACAATAGAAAAAAAGATAAAATATTATTTTATTACCCTAATTTATAAAAATGATTAAAAAATCATTTTTTATGCTGGATGTTATAAATGGATATTTGAGTAACTTTATACAAGCTAAAATACAATGCACACTGAGAGAAATTGTTTGGTAGAATAGTGATCAAATGAATTTTATAGTTACTGGTACCAAAAACTTAGTTACATTTAACAAAACTTTTTGTAATTTGTATAAAAATAATTATTTGGTTAAGGCTACAAATTGTTTGGTCAAAACAACTGTATATTTAATAATTATCACTATAAAATTCATTTGATCACTATTCAATCAAACTTTGGTTGATTTTACTAAACATTTCTCTCAGTGCATATTTCCAAATCTATACTTATTTATAATAATATAAAAAAAATTAAATAGAAGGGCCGTATTGATAAAATATTTAAGAATATGCTATATTGGCGAGTAAACAGTACAATCTTAACTTCCAGAACGTGCATTTTACAGCGAGCAGTACATCAATAGGACATCATCTTTGTTCATCCGTCGAACTCGTTATCTCTATTCGTTTAATAACACGCGACTGAGCGTAGTAATATTTACAATGTGTAAATAAAATATTTTATAAGGGAAGGATCATACGCACGTGCTCGTACTCACATCGTTCGCACGTGCGTGCGCATCGGCGCGGCGCGGCGGCCGTTGCACCTGCAATTTCGCACGGTTTCGCGCCCCGCGTAGTCCCCGTGTGTTTTCTCGGTTTTATATCGTATAAATCAGCGCGTACATCCGCATCCTGCCGCCGGGTTCATTTCGGGCCTGCCGAGTACGGGCCGAGTAGGCACCGTCGGGCGTGCACCTCCCTGAGCAAAGCGCCAAGTGTGACGTTGGAGAGCCGGCTGTAAACGTACCTCTCTTCTCGCGCGCGATGCATTAGCCTTTTATTGCGGCTATATTTCCGCCTAGTCGCTGGCCTCGGGCATCCGTGCGCCCCGAGGAAATGTTGAATTACGTGCCTCTCCCTTCATGCTCATTGCGTTTGCGGTTTTCAACGATAAATCTTTATCTACAATAATTGTTATGTGAAAAATATATTATGCTGGTTGAGTAGCGTTTGAGATAAAGTAGCGTTTTATATTGTTATATCTTTATATGTGAAATAAAAATTGAAGGTGCGTATAAAGTTTATCAAAGTTACGTGCATTTTATAATAAATTAAATTCTTCCTAGTGAAACGTTATCGCATATATTTAACTTTTTTAAATAAAATTATTTATTTAGATTTATCAAATAAACAGGATTCTTCGCACTCCTGTTAACGACGTGGCTGTTAAATACCTGAAGCCTGGAGCTGTCTAAGCTTCACGAATGCAACATCGGGACGCCATGAAACCACATTAAAAAACGGAAGTGCGGGTAACGAACGATGATCCAGCGATAAAATACTAGCGTCGTGATGAGCAATTTTCCATGTAACGTTTGTCTGGACCACGAGCGCGAGTTGCCGCGTCCCAGATGGCAACGCGAGATGATTATTACGCGCATCACGATTTCCCGTCCATGTCCACGGTACCGTAAGCGAGATGAGTCCGACGTAACGTAAACCCGTGCTTCAGCAAGATGCTCCTCGAGCATAATCGCGCGCGTCGCGTTGCCGCTAATTAGTAATGCAGCCTTTAATTTATCATTAAATTTTGCGCGGATCTTATGAGACGATTGCAGAGAGATATAAGGATGTAATACAAAAACGTTAAAAATAGTGACACGTTTAACATAAAATATTTATACACACATTGAGTGTAAAAAGTTGTTAAAAATATGTTACCAAATAGATTGTGCTCTTTGTCAATTTTTAGTTAAATAGTATGTAAATTTTAATTAATAATTAATTTTTCTAGAGGGAATGAGAGAAAGAGAGAGAGGGAGAGAGAAGTGAATTGTACTTCTCAGCTCCAGATTTCAAGGCTAGGCAACTTTGTATTGTGTTTTGGAAGCCACGCTCGCATACTTATCGTATAACGGCCATTCGCATCTCTTCCAATGGAATATCTCTTCAACTTCTGTATGCACTCGCGTTGCATAAATGCGTCATGTTTCCTAGACGAGACTTGTTTGCGTTGCTTCTCTGGTTTCTCACTGATAGAACGATCGCTCGCTTTCATTAACGCTCGCTTTGGTGAGAGTCCTCATCGATGTTCCTTATTACTAAATCAATAAACGCGCCTCTCGAGAATTCACGATAAACGAATGACGTTTAAATGGATGTTTGTCAAATCATACGGCGTTTATATATTTACGTATTTCTGATTAGTTTAATTCCGAGCGCTTTCCTCGCCGATAAAAGAAATTGTTCGGACGCTGGAAGACGAATGGAGGGTCTCTTTCGCTTACTTTCCCTACTTAATTTACCCCATTGAGGAACACGAAACGAAATGAAGGATCGCACATGGCCGGAGGTGAACGCCGACCTTTCGTTCAAGCGACGTTTCTAGCTTTCTAGCGATGTATGAAGCAACACGTTGAAACCGCGGAGAATACTATGCGTCAAATTGTTTTAACCCTCAAAAATTATCGTGCAATGTATGCACATTCCCACATACAACACTTTACAATTCAACCGTTTTGTTAATCATGAAGCGCGGCGAATAGTCAACTAACTGTCTTGCGGTAAGACCCGCTATTCAGTAAGAGAATATTTAAATTGACAATTTTCAATTTCACAATTTTAATAACTTAAAAAGAGAGAAATCTTTCATATGTATGTTATAAAATTGCGGAATTTGTCGGTTTATATATA
>QKQZ01053266.1:0-28077 GCA_003595255.1 Solenopsis fugax
AATAAGCGTTCGAAGCTTCATATAGGGTCTCTCTGACCCACTTACGTGTTTAAGGGTTAATATCGATAAATACTTTGCATATATTTGTTTTTCGCGTACGGCAACATTTTTTCCGCCTGGACCAGTGCGAGCATTATAATACGTATACAAATCGCCAAAGCACGGTATGTGAATTTTCTTTTCAGCTTCCAGGAAAGGCAGGACCAGCTCGAAGATAAATGCCGCGACTCTACAATCCGTTTCTCGGTGTAATGGAAAATCGATACCCAAAGGACATTAACGCTTGCCGCCTCTAAATTGTAGATACACAATGTTGGCGTACAGTGATACAACTGTGCATAATAGACGAGATAAGCTGCAAGCTGGGAGGCTTACGTAAACGTCCTAACTTTATAATTCCACGCGCGGGGATTAGATACTCTCTCACTCTCTTCTCATAAAATCCATGCAAATGTAAAATTAGCTGCACAATAGCAGAACATAGAATTGTTACAAATAATGCGTGAATTACAAATGAAAAGTGAATTCTATTATCTAAACTTTTTTATCAAGCTCACGGTTTTACATTTACACACATATCATTACATCTCACATAGCATCTAATATTACATAAATATTACAGTAATATTGCAATTTACCAGAAATATGTATCGTGTTACAGTAAATATTACAGAAATATTATTGATACATTTTATAAGTAACAACAAAATATTACAGTTATATTGTTGTAATATAAAACAGCTATAGTATTTCATAATATAAAAATATAAAAATGATTTAATATTCCTCACATTAATATATCAATATTACAGCAATATAATTATGATATTACTATTATATTATTGTGATTCATTTTGGAAGACATTTTAATATTACTGTGACCTCTTTGTAATATTTCAACAATATTCATGTGATATTGCTACATGGGATGTAAACATATTTTTGCCACGATAAATGACAGACATCGCTATATAATTTTTGCCTTTTTCGGAAAAACCATTTTATTTTGATTGTTTAAAGAAAGCGAATAAACATTAAAATTAAATATTATATTTATTCCATGTATCGCCGAATGTACTATTTACGTCATTTTTACTGCACGAATATTAAATGTGCATGCACCGCTTTGATACTACAAAAAAATCGCTGATGAAAATTTTTCTTAAAAATTATTTATACAATTTTTTAAAATTTCTATACAAATTTCAAAACTTTTCAAAATTTTTGTAAAATTTTATAAATTAAAAAAATTTTTTAATTTTTTATATGAATTGGAAAATTTGTCAGAAATATTGAAAAAATTAATATTTTTTTATAGAATTCTTTATGTATGTGAATTCCGAAATATTCTAAGATTTCTATAATTTCCGAAGTAAATTTATAAAATCCGAAACAATTTTTTACATATTTCTTAGAAATTTTCATAAATGTAAGTATGAAAAAATTTTTGAAAATAATACGAAAAAATGAAAGAGAACATATTATGAGAACTTTTTTCATTAGGGATAACGATTAGTTATTAGTGAGCGATCTGCGAATTTATCGCAAGAGTAAATAGAGCGATCTGATTTTCTGACCTTTCAGATTCGAAATAGCTATCTTCGTTTTGATATTTCTCAACATGGTGACAATGGGTATCGAGCACTACAATCAGGCACATTCCATCTTCTTCGTCCTTGAAGTGTCAAACGCGTTCTTCACGACTGTTTTCGGTCTGGAAGCAATCGTCAAGATAATCGGTCTGCGTTATCATTACTTCACGGTGCCGTGGAATCTGTTCGATTTCGTACTTGTATTAGCGTCCATCCTGGGTATCCTGATGGAAGACATCATGATAGACTTCCCTGTGTCCCCGACGCTCTTACGAGTCGTGAGGGTGTTCAGAATCGGCAGAATCTTGAGGCTTATCAAGGCCGCGAAAGGTATTCGCAAGCTGCTCTTTGCCCTTGTCGTCAGCCTTCCAGCGCTGTTCAACATCGGAGCTCTGTTGGCCCTGATTACGTTTATCTACGCTATTATCGGAATGTCCATTTTCGGGCATGTCAAAAAACAAGGCGCATTGGACGATATGGTCAGTTATATAACAGTGTGGAGTTATTTTATAGAATACTTATTTTTATAGATTCTGAATTTTACAACTAAATCAATATCAATAATTGTGTGTATACATAATCTAATAATAAGTAAATAATTAAATCTAATAATAGTAAATGAATAATTTAAAATATTGCTTATTTAGAGAAATTTTTAATAGAAACTATTAATAGAAACTTTTAATATACTTATAAAATCCCGGTAAACAAAAAATGGATTAAAATAGATTAAAAAGACATTCATTTTAACGTTCGTGTACTTCTAAAAATTTGAATCTATTTCAAAGCGCAATGCCTTTGTATCCATTTATAGGAATTGAATAAAGCACATTTTTTTATGTCTTTCAATCTGGAAATAAATTTAGTTTTATAAAGTGGATACTGCTCAAGACAAAATTTTTGTTAAGAAATGCAGTTTTTAAAATATATTTTTATATATTGCAAAAAAAGTTTTTATTTAAAAATGGAACGTAAATTCAATTTAAAATTGTGAAGAGGAAATGCATTGTTTCAATCTATCTAAATCCAGAAAAATGCGTATCAGTTTTAAAAAATATTTGAATCTATTTTAATATACCTTTAGAAACATTGATAGCTCTATTCGGAAAAATATAAATGTATTTATTTTCACAAAGTTTAATCCATTTCAATCCATTTTTATGAATTTAAAGTACGAATTTGGATGAATGCAATATATTAAAATTTTCAATATATTTTCGTTTATTGGAATATAAGATTTCAAGTAACATACAATTTTTATTCTATTTTTTCATGTTATTGCTGTTATTAATCTTATTATATCTTTTTTCCAATTATATTTTTGAATATGCAAAAAGATAAAGACAAGATCTCTCCAAATTATTACAAATTTATATATTTGTGGAGAAAAACATTAGAATTAGGAAGGGAATATTTTCATTTTTTGTTTTATCAATAATCTAAAGTTAATAACTTCCTTCGTAGGTAAATTTCGAAACCTTCGGTAGAAGTATGCAGTTGCTGTTCCGTTTGATGACGTCGGCTGGATGGAATGACGTGTTGGAGTCGCTGATGGTGCAATCACCTGAATGCGATCCCACCCCAAACAGTCGACAGATGAACGGAGACTGCGGACATCCCTTGTTAGCGATCACGTACTTCACATCATTTATTATTATTAACTATATGATTGTTATCAATATGTACATCGCCATTATCTTGGAGAATTTCAATCAAGCTCATCAAGAGGAGGAGATTGGCATCGTCGAGGATGATTTAGAGATGTTCTACATCCGATGGTCGAAGTAAGATGTTTTTCTTTACTATTTATTTTAGGAAAAGAGTTCTTTGTTTGATAAATCATTCATAAAATGTTAATAAAATATTTCAGCTATATATCTTAAAAAAAAATTAATTTTTTAATAAGATAATGAAAATTTAATCGTAGATAATGTAATGACGTTTCAATTTTGAATTAAAATTTTTGTTTTTCTAGGTATGATCCGCATGCAACTCAATTTATCAGCTTCTCGCAGTTGAGCGACTTTATAGCGAGCCTGGACCCTCCGCTGGGGATATCAAAGCCTAATGTGGTAGCGTTGGTCAGCTTTAATCTTCCCATCGCAAAGGGTAACAAGATTCATTGTCTGGACATCCTGCACTCACTCGTCAAGCACGTTCTTGGGCACGTTGAAGAGTCGGACGACTTCAGGAAGCTGCAGGAGCAGATGGATGTCAAGTTCAAGAAGCAATTTCCGACCAGGAAAGAATTGGAGATAGTGTCTTCCACGAGAATCTGGAAACGGCAAGACAAAGCTGCCAGGTTGATTCAACGTACAATAAAGGAATACATTGCGTGAGTATGATGAACTTTTGATTGCACAATTAATACTTTTAAAAATTAAACAACTTTTTATATAAAAAATTAGAAATACTGAACAAATGAGCACAGTTAACGAGTCAAGAACAGTTTACGAGGCACAAGTTTTAATCTTTCTTAATGTTAATAATATATTGAATTTTAAAAGCTCAATGTATTATTAACTTTAACTGTAGATAAACTTTGGATCGATTAGAAAGAGATTCAACTTCAGGTTAACATTTTTGTCGACGAATTCTCTTATAAATATATAAAAACTGGCAATGACCGAATAGATCTGTTGTCGCAATACGATGTAGTATATAAAATAAGTTATCAAAATTGTGATGCCACATAATGTTGGCCAGACTGAATGACAACTAGGAACCAGAATAGAAAAGTATTAGTCATACATAAAAAAAAAGTCATTTTTCAGTTCTTCTTCAATATCTTGCGCTAACAGAATTGAAATGCAATGTATACGCAGGATGAAAAAGGAGCGCGAGAGGATTGCTCAGGAGGTGGATTCGCAGACGCAGACTTCGAGCCCGGGTGGCGCGGATGGTAGGGGCGGGGGTGGATGGAGCGGTAAGCTGTCGGCCCTGCTGCACGTGCACCGGGGCAGCCGGGCCAGTAGCCGCAAGTCCTCCAGGGCCAGCGACGCCAGCGATCTCAGCGAACTCGGCACCGCCTCAGCGTGGCTGTTCCCGAATCTTCCTCTGCTGTTGCTCTCCGGCGCCACCGGAACCCATGAGGACCTGCAACCCCCGACACTGACTGTGTCCCGTCCCTCACCGACCGCCGATCAACCCTCCGTTGCCTCCAGCTCTGGTTCAGACTCTCACGCTACTATCAGGTTGGTTTATTTTTTCGCGACAGCGAAATATATATTATATATAATCCTTGGAATTATTTAAGAATCTCCTGACACGTTAAATTGATTATTCATCATATTAAATTGATTAAGATTAGTGTTCGTAAGTTTCCAGAAAAATAAAATTGAAAGAAGCCCAAGTTTTTTCTGTATTTTTTTCGAAAAATATAGATAAACCGACTGTGAATAAGATATTAATGTTTTTAATTTTCTGAAAGAATAAAAAAAATGGAAAAACAGGTTTTTTCCTCTAAGTATTATGGTAATCAGAGAATTTTATTGATGAATTTTACTTATTAGAATTTTTAAATGTGAAAAAACCATTGACATGGCGAATAATAAAGGTGACATTATTTTAAAAGAAAGAAGAACGGAAAAATGCGATAAGAAAAAATCGGAAATGTTTTCCCCAAAATTTCTGAAATTTTGCCGAGCTAAAAACACTAAAAAATTGATCGATTTACGTGTCGATTGAGACGATATATACTCGTCTTTTTACCAATTTTTCATTTAGATAATGCTAATGTAGGACCTCGGGAGTTAATTTATGCAATGTAACGTATTAAATAACTAAGAAACAATTGTTATTGAAAATATATACTTGAAATTTAATTTTAATTAATTATGAAGAATAAAATATATATGATCGTAACCTGAGGAGTTTGCATATTAATGATTGTATTTTAATTGCACGTCGTGATACAAGCAATTTTACATGCCATCACTTCATACATAAAATTAATCTAGTTTCTTTCTCTTTTATCAAAACTCCTCAGGCAAGAAAACGAGCAGGTAAAACTGAAAATATACTTAGTATTCTTCAAATTTTAGCATTTGATTTAAAACTATTTAGCGGTTGAAGTATTACGTATATTTATTATCAGCAAATAAATTCGTTTGCCGTTTAATTCATAGTCATAAAGTTAGTACAGCGTACAGTAAAGTACAGCATTGTAAACGCTAAGCTGTAATTTTTATAACGCAAAAGTTTTAGCAGATTAATATTATAAATATGTTAGCAAAGATTAGAAGATAATAGAAGTTGCGCACAATCTACATTCTATGTATTAATAGTTCATTACATGATTATAATTCATTACGCTTATCGATTTGTAATTGTAGTTGAATAAGAGAGTTGATATTGTTGCTACATTAATTATTGCAGTATAATAAATAACATTTAGATATATCATTAGCGTAATTTTATTAGTATTATATCATAATTTAATCTAGCTAGCTTTAAAGAAGACATTTTCTCCGTTTAGGACATACAATCTATTTCGAAATGCAATTTTTTGCATGTTACATATATCTGTAATAATCTCATAATAAAAAAAGTTCGATTCTGTATAAATAAAAAAACGTATTAACATTGTTGCAAAGAGTAGGTATATCGTTGCTGTTTGATTCATCGTACATTACTTTTTACAAATCATAGCATATATTCGTGCAAAGATTGTCTTTACAAAATACATAATCAACTATATTTTTACAATTATTATCTTACAAAATTCTCCGAATATCCCGCCAATATTTTATAATATTCACAAATTGGATTTGTTAAAAATTAAGAACACATTCGACTACATCCTGCAAATATTGTACACCGAGGAATAGTAATGTATCTTTGGTGAAAATTTTTCTTATAATTCTTCATAATTTCTCAGATTTTTTATACACATAAATTGTCAATTTTTATGTAACCTATATAAAAAAAATTTATATTAATTAATTTTAATTTCGAAAATAATATAAAATAAAAACTGGAAGAATTTTTCATATTTTATATAATTTATTAAAATTCTTAAAAAAATGTTATAAGACATTATGAGAATTTTTTTTACTAAGGATAACTGTATAAAAAATAAGAACGATAACAGCGAAGCTCTCTCTGTCCGTAGATCGTTGGGCCGGCAAGACGCAGTGGAGAAGTATCCGGAGGAGGACGTACTCAGCCCACCGACCTCGAAGCGCAGCTCCCTACGACCGAGCGGCACCACCCTCTCACTGAACGCGCTACAACGAGACATCAAGGAGACGTTCAATCGGCGATGCAGCAGTTTGAGACGACGGGCGCCGCCGCCGGAGCCGGAGCCAGTACAGCAGCCGGTCGAGAGTATCGACGTGAGTATTCTGGTGACGGAGCCAAGTCCGGAGAACACGGTACCACCCTCGAGGCCGCCGCTGATCAGACAGCAGTCGGAGGCGACGGTTGTGCACGTGTTAGTGCACCGAGAGAGTGAGGAGTATCAGGACACTCCAGACGACAGCTGATCCTAATCGACGGTTACCACCACGCCTGATAGCGACAACGACGCGACGACTCACAAGGGAACTTGGCAAAGTGAGAAATTCAGATTTTAGTGAAACATATCTTATAAATAACTTACAAATGTAGAAAAGGTAAATACATAAATTTAGAAATTTTCAGTTGCGGCTGAAAAACGGAGTAAAACTACCCCTCAAAGGAAAAAGACTTTTGCCTTTTTTTCAATATATTCAGTAAACTAAACGAAACATCAAAAAATGTTTTATACAAAAGTTTTACTATGTCCTATGTCTGTACTGTCTTAAAAAAAAAACTATGTTCTTGTCTTTAAAAAAAATTAGAAAGAAATTAAAAAATATACATATATAATGAATATTTATATAATTAAAAATTTATATAATAAATTTTTAACTTAACACCTATTTAATTAAAAATTAAATAAAGCCATTTCATATGTATAATAAAATCTCTTACTAATTATCATTGTATATAGTTTAATAAAACATATATATTAATAAGAATCAGAAATAAATACATAATAAATACATATTTTGATTAAATCAAGCGTTATCATTGTATATAGTTTTAATAAAATTTAATTATATGTTAATAAGAATGTAAATCAGAAAATTGTCTAATTCTCTAAAAAGTAGATGTATAAAATAATAATTGTAAAACTATAATTTTACAAATAATTCAGTAAAGGAATATTATATAGGAAATAAATTATGTATCGTATATAAAGAAACAAAATGATGTATTTGTGTCAATGCTAACATCATTGATCATATTGCTCAATTGTGTTGTCTATTTTACGTAACATAATTGACATAACAGATTTGGTTAAGTATATTTGCTGTATTTATATTCCATTATATAAGGACAAAGTATATTATTTTTCCATATTTTATTTCCCATATACTATGTATTATATTATTTTTAATTACATCCCTTATAAAATTTATGGTGTTATTAATTTTTTTCCTATGTGTAATGTATGCATGTATCTTATAAGTAACGTATTGATAAAAAGTATTGCACATCGTATGTATTTGAACATTCCTTCTGTAATACAAAAATATATTTGTTATAAATATTTGTAATAGTTGTATAAATAAGTTTATTATAAAACATTTTTATATTTTTAAAAATGTATAAAACATTTTTTGATACTTTGTTTAGTTTACGAGATATATTTAAAAAAGGCAAAAGTCTCTTTAGCTTTGAAGAGTGGTTTCACCTCTTCAAATCGTTTTTTAACCGCAACTGAAAAATTCTAAATTCATATAGTTATTTCCTCTACATTTATGCCAAGTTTCATTAAAATCTGAATTTTTTATTTAGCGGGTTTCCTTGTCAGTGATAATACATATACGTAGATGTATACAGATTATATACAGATGATTATATACAGATATGTAGACTTTTCACACAGCGCAGATCTAATTCTAGATAAGGCAATAATCCGCATGGCTTCTTCGGGGCGAATGTGTGTGTGCGTGTGTGCGTGTGTGCGTGCGTGCGCGCGCGTGTGTGTGTGTGTGTGTGTGTGTGTGTGCGAGTATGTACGTGAATGCGTATGTGTCGTCGAAGTGTCTGACGAGACATTGTACATAGCGATGGTTCTTGGCCGATTCGAGAAAAAGAATTAAGAATGACCGGAGGATCTTTGTTAATTTGATAACTGTTTACTCAAATGACTCATTCTCTTAGGAACGCAGTACCATTTTGTTGAATGGTCATAATTATTTTCAGATCTGTATTTCAGAAAAATTGTCCTTTTCGTGCTATGTTAATTTTACGCTCCAGTGCAATATTTAGACGAAAGATGACAGATGCAATAATATTGTACTTCTAACAAAAGTAAAATTTTTATTATTTTATTATTATTTTAAACATTATACTATTATTTTAAACATTATATTATTATTATTTTTATTATTTTAAACATTATACGCCTGAAAAATAGTTGCAAAAAATTCATGTTTTGTTTTATTATCATGAGAAGAAAAGTTGAGAGCCATTGCGTTTAAGAAACGAAGAAAGAGACAAGGATGAGGTTGAAAAGAATTTTTCGATAACTTTTCCATTGCAAATACAAATGGAACATCTTTATAGGAACCTGAATACGTTGACATTTACTTTGCGACAAAAATTAATAGCTTGTATGTGTGTGTGTGTGTGTGTGTGTGTGTGTGTGTGTGTGTGTGTATATATATATAAGCTATTAATATTTAGTTATTTAATCTCAGCGTTGGGTATCTATACATAAAGAACAATTATTACATATAGACAATGATTGTCACTCTTTTAACATAATCCAATTAAATAAAGAATTATTGCTATTTGTTATTTATTTATTCAAATTGCTTTTTAGAAGATAATTTGAGAATACTGTATGTAGATCTCATTCATATATGCCCAACACTGAAACTCTAAATTACGAATTTTGGAAATACTAAACTACGAACTTTTCAAACACGCCGAAATAAAAATAAGGATTTTGACAGATAATTGGAATATTTAATAACATTTAAAGTTGTAATTATTGGAAACAAATTTTCCAATTATTTAATAAATAATAACAAAATTAATCATAATGCCTCACTTACTGTTTGTAAATAGTATTTTAGCGCTTTGAATTTCATTAAATTCTCAGGCATCGTTGATCGGACATATTTTAATACTAATTTAATGCGGCTTCAGTGTAATCGATGGAGCGACATTTGCATTTGTATGCACATAGAGGCGTTTCTCGATTACAGCGTCTAAACTCTAATGGAATCTTTTTACTGTAACTTTACATTTATATACGTCATGATCCTTGTCTCTTACATCGTAATTAAAGGTGGTCGGAAATCCAAATCTGGGCACATTCGACTCTTGTATGGTTTTGTCTTTTGGAAAAAGAAGAATAGAGACAAAAAAGAGAAAAACCTAGATTGTTAATAACAACGTAGACTGCCCAGGGTTTGTTACGAAGAACGAATTAATTTTATTGGTATACAAAAAGAGTACTGCCTCAAATCTTAGGGTAAATTAATCGCGTCAATGACGGCAAAGAAGCTCGTAAAAAGAAATAGAAAAGATGAATAAAATGCAGAAATAATGTTGGCTTCCTTCGGTGATTATTATCGTAAACAAAGTATTCCGATTTCATTTCTTTCTCTACGATAACAGAATCTCTAACAATTGACGGAAAGCGAATACGTTGACGTTATAGCTTCTGATATGTGAATTAATTGTCATGTCAAAATTTTGCTCTCGATTCATAATCTATTGAACATAAAGAGCTTTTCACAAATTACGCATCAAAAACGCGAAGAAACGACGAACGTCATTTATCGCTACACTTGAAATGAGGTGTTCACAATTTTCAAGTTTTGTTGAGGAAAACTAGACTCATAATTTTACAAGAATAAAAATTACGCTATCACCTAATATTACATAGGGTAATTCCGATATTTAGGCCACGCGAGAAGTAAAAAAAAAAAAATAGGAGTGAAGGTAATTTACATGCAATCACTCTGTTATGTGCCTTATGTTTATTAGTATCGCGTTGTGACTTTAGTTTTTTACTGTTAATTAATATTAATGAAACCATAATAAGTTGAATCGATTTGTCAACGTAGTGCAATCATATATTATAACCTACATCAAATAATTATTGTAGGAAATGTAAAAAGCTTAGCATTATTTCTTGATGCAAAAATGTAGAGGGATAGTAAAGGAATACAGCAAAAGTTTAGATCTTGTATCCTTTGTTCAGGTTCTTATACATCTCATCTATTTTGATATACGACACTTTTAATGCACGAGATTAATGCCGCATAGTACAAACGTTCTGTCATTGAAAAGCAATACTTGTTCCTGCATAGAGCACAAAAAGTGCACTCTACTGCTATCTGCATGTATCTCTTCAATATTGCGTTATAATTACTTTGTATATATATTTATTATTCTTATTTTCTAATGAACATTGTAAACATATTTTATAAACTATTATCTCATTTCACGTTTTATTTATAAGCATTGTTTGTAAATTATCTACGTGCCCTATATATCATACGTAAGTATTATAGCCGTACATCTCATCTCTATGGCAAAATACAAGGTTTTTTAAAGTTATTTTTAAATATAAGAAAATAAATATTTCGTATTTCTACTTTTTTTTATAGTAAACAGTATGAAGTTCTCATTGGTATAGTTTATTTTTCTTAAACATAGTAAATAAATACTTGATAAATTAAATTCCAGATAGATGCGGCATATATACCGGAGTTACCCTACATATAAGAAGAGTATTATGTGATCACTTTCCTTTCAATTGAATTTTCTGTGTATTCGCGATATTATACTGCCATATCTATTTAATTGACTAGGCGTATTTTCGTTGTATATATAGAAATCATTACGATAAACTGTAAAATCTACATATACGATGCACGCTCATGGTAGCGTTTTTATTTCTTTCGGCTCTGTTGATTGCACACATCGTTAGAAAGTTAGAACTCTGAGATATCTAAATTTTGCGCAAAATGCTGTCACAATCTAGCAGAGCTGGATAAGTAATATATTTATTTTATTAAATTAAGTTTAAGTTAACGGCATATAAAATTAATTTAATTACGTTAAAAGTTACATGAATAAGAAATTAACTCCTAGGGACATTCATGGGACATTCAAAGGACGTTCTTTGGATAAAAAGTGCTGTGTGGGTACACACTGTAACAACTCTCACATTATATATCTTTTACTCAAAAAGTACCCGAAATTGTATATTGAAATTTTTTACTGTTAAGTTGGCATAACTGTTGGCATAACTTTTCATAAATTTAAAATATGAAAAATTCTTAAAAACGCTATGTGTGTTTATATGTGAATTTTTTCACGAGGGATGCAATCTCGATTTTCAATAGTTTGATACCTGCCTAACAGTGTGAAAATAGATCGCACGGAGAACTTAAATTATTAATAATCATGAAACAAATCCGCTTTTTTCCGAGTAGCAAAGAGATGTCTAAAATTCGCGACTCTTACACTGTCCTTAAAATTTCTTGTTATAAAAATGTAACTCAATATTCTAGATTTCTCACAAGACCGGTTCTAGGTTTACTATCTTAAATTTTACTAAAATCGTCTCTAATTTCATTAAATATGATCATAATGTTATTTCCTTCGGATTTTTGTCATCATAAATCAGCAATTATCATGGATCCTTTTAGAGAATTCTTTCCACCATCATAGATCTCTCCGGGAAATGTTTTTCCGTTGTCGAGATTTCTCCCGAAAATTCTTTTCATCATTATAAAATCATCTTCTGATCTCTCCAGAGAATCTTTTTCTGGTTGTAAATCTCTTCGAAATTCTTTTTGTCGACATAGTTTCCTGCAGAAAATTCTCTTCATTATCATAGATCTCTACAGAGAATTTTTTTTCGTCATTATCTATATAGTCATGTCATACGTTATCCATAAACTTTTTTTCCTGAACATTATCTTCCATAAATATTATATACCCCGATAGGACAACATTTATTAAATTATATAATAAAATCTTGCAAAAATTATAATCTTCAATTATGTAGGTATATTTTCAAAAAAAGATTTACAAATAGATCTAGAAGTACTGACCTTTTATAAAATATTGGTAACTGCGCTTTCAAGAAATAATATTTTTGTAAAACTATGACGATATAGTGAATCATCTTACAATTAGTCATACATTTATAAAATTAACTTTGGAAATAAATTGTTCAACAGTTGAGAAAAATATTTTAGCTATTATGTAAACATTTAGAAATATAATTAATTTATGCTTTAAAAAATGCACAATAGCCTTTAATTATAACAAAAATATTGCAACATAAAATAGTATACATTCAGCATGACAAAATTTTAAATAAAAAATTAAATGGTTTTTTCCGGGAAATAAAATTGTAATTATTTATATAATATTACTTCGAACTTGGACTTGTCTAATTGTTAACAAATATTATTTCAAATTTTAATTTTGACAAAACTGCTGCGTTATGGCGCATCATCTTAACACATTTATTGTAAAATTTTCGTCAATTCATGACGCCATTATTGTACAATATTTACACGATGTGCTTATCGGGGTATTTTATAAAAACAGCTTCAACAAAAACTATCAAAAAGCTATCTTTGTATCGATATTTTATTTTTATTTTTATATGATATAGTATAATATATTTTTGTCTCGCATTTCTCTCATATAGCAAAAATAAATCCAATGTCAATAAATAAAATTAGTAAAGCGAACATTGATCTTATGAACTCTTCTTTCGAAAGAAGAAAATAGCAATATCATTATCTTTTTGCTGACATATAGAGCCTAGTTTACTCTTTTGTTACCACGTAAAAAAAAAAGTATTGTCTCTCGCAAAGAAAAAAAGCACATGAGGCTCTCGCTCATTTCATTAGAGATTTCTCAAACGAACACGGAAAAGAGGAAAGAGGACACACATTCGAACGAACAACGAATTATTTTAAGAGGGTCACGCCGTATTTTTTGCTCTAAACATTATGTTTGGAATTATGTTATGAATTCTCCGGGAAATTTCTCGTCATTTTAAAACGAACAGGGAGAAATTCTGCGTCTCTTCCCCTCAAAGTTCTTCCCCTTCGAGAGACAGAATGTCGCTGCCGAGATGTCATGACCTATAGTGCCTATTATCGATTAGCGGACACTGTTATTCGAAAAATTATTCGACAAAACATCCACGAATATATCCCTCGGATATCTGAGTTTCACAAGCGGTGATTCGCGATATTGATATTTCCGACAACGTTAATTAGACTGTAGCATTTTTCGTGAGCTTAACGATTTTATTCGCGCGAGAAAGACGTGGAAAAGAAAGAAAAGGGGGCAGAAAAAGAAGGAAAGTTTTTTTTTTTCGTTCTTTTTCTGGGGGAGAGTTTGTAAAAGGAAGAGTGTGTCTTGACGATTCTGAAGCTTATCGAATTTACGGAGATTCAGCGAACGGCTCCGGGATTCTCGGGGGTTGGTTTTCACGAGGCATATATAATATATATAAGATAAAAACATACGTCAATTAATTAAAAATACATGCGCACACACGGGAAAAAGAGAGCGCGCGCACGTACGAACAAAAGAAACATTCGATATAGAGTCACTGCATCAATCAATGAACAAAAACAACTTAATATAATTACAATTGCAAATTAGATCTAAACAATATTAATTAATTTGTAATTTATAATGAAGTCTTATTATTTAAATATTTTCCTTAAACAGTCAATTTACTAGATAATTCAGCGACTGGTGCATTGATCTTAATTGGAATGCGATTGTGTCAATACGTAGCAGCGTTTTATGCTAATAACAATAAATAATTATCCATTACAAAGAAAAAGAAAAAAAACGCAATTGTATGCATACAAATTCCCGTATGTGACCCGCATACGCGCTCTTGTACATATTATACATAGATAGAACCAGGAAAATTACAAAAGATATTGTCCCATCCCGGAACGGAACAGACAGGACCAGACAAATATCAGCCGCCGCTCTCTTACGGGAAGGCCGTGTCTCCCATAGCGAACTGTACAATCATGCGAGGGTGAGTGGCTTCACCAGGAAAGAGAGCATACCCCGCATATTAGAACCCTATGACTAGCCTTTCAATCGCTCGTCCGCGTACGTGCGCGGGTGAGTAATCACGTTACGCTCAAGCTTGCATATACTCATACTCATTTTATATACATATATATACACACACACACACACACATTATACATATGTATATATACATTATACATACACATACTAGATCGACAAATTATTTATTTCATAAATCATAGAGAATAAATGCATTCCGTATTTATTCTATATATATTAGACATGTTCTAATATAAACAAGACATCTGACATGTTTGTCAAAATAAAAGTAAAAAATTGACTTCAGCATAGTGGATCAAAGTGGTTATTATATTTTGCATTAAATAAATGGGTTATGGGACCCTAGTGAATCTCAAAATAAAGAATATTTTTCAGTTAAAAATTTTAGTTTAAAGAGATAGAGATATAATGTGTTTCTGTTCTGAAAATATTTAAAAGGTTTAAAAAAGTAAGATGCAAAATTACATCGAAAAGGTGTGGTTCTAAAATTTGAATGCATTTTTCTCAAAACATCAAAGCAATAGCCTAACTTAAACATTATCCGATCAATTTGAAATTTTAAAGCAATATATTTTTATTAATAACATTTGATATCAAAGGATTTACAAAACCTTTTTCTGATTTTTAACTTTTTCCTTAAGTTATACATACATATATATATATATATATGTGTGTGTGTGTGTGTGTGTGTGTGTGTGTGTGTGTATATATATATATATGTGTATATATATGTATAACTTAAGGAAAAAGTTTAACTTTATAATTTTTTCAGAAAAACGTAATTTTAAAATTTTTAAAAATGCAGTTTCGCGAAAAATATAATTTTTAAAAATTCTTTCTGCAATCTGAAAACAAGTATAAAAAAGAAAATTTCTTACTTTTTTCCAGATAAATTAACAAAGTTGAATAGCTACCATGTATATATGCACATTTATTTAGATAAAGAAAAATTTCTTTAGTTTTTTGAGGATAATGGAGGGATTCTATTGATGCTTCTGAGCAAACCTATTAAATTGCTCATCAATTTAATATTACATATTCCAGTATCATACAATAACTTCAAGTCCGACGAATATGCACAGTAGCATAAGTCGGAGATTGCAAAAATTATTATTCAGCACTAAAATCCGCTGTGACCAATATAGACTATCTTATATTTATGTTTAACATCTTTATCGGTCCAAATTTCAAACTTATTGTTATTATTTATTTTCATATTTACTCTAACTTTGCGTCTTACTTTTTTTAAATAACAATGTATATTTTTAAAACAGAAACACGTTATTTATCCCTATTTATTTCTTTATAAGAAGCTCAAAGATTTATATTGTGTTGAAAAATACTCTATTCTTTATTCATACATACCACGTGCATACGATAATTATTATACATGTATAAATATGCATATATAAAGTGAGACGGTGGTTTGTATCTCTGTAGTTTTTACAATATCGCTGTAGTTTTTAAGATCATAGATGCGAGAGAGAAAGAGACAGGATTCTCACAGGGATGAAAGCTTTGTTAGGTTTGTTTTCTCGAATCGGTTCCTCCCTCACCTATTTCTTGCTTGATAAGATCGGGGAATTCTCGCCAGCTGCCAAGCTCCAAAACCACGAGACAAAGAAATAATCTCTCTAACGCAAGTTATGTATTAATAAATTTTATATTCAAATAATATAAATTGCACAGGGGGCAAATTATATAGGGTATATATATATATATATAAGCCATTAGTGTCTTTAAAGTATCTAGTTAAGACGTAAGCGTAAGATCTCTCTGCAAAAAGTGAAAACTGTTCGATAAAGGCGGTTTCTGCTTGATAAAGGCGCGATTGACCTAACTGTTTATTCATGAAACATATTAGATACACCCATTGCTTTCGATCCCCGATGCGTTTCTGCAAAAAAGTAAGCAAATCTAATAAAAGAACAGACTGGAATTCACAATTTATGCGAAAATATGGACTTTTAGTCTTCGATATTAGAAACTAATTATTTAAAAATTCTTACGTTTTAGAATTCTCTTGGAATATTTTTCAATTTCAATATAATTCTCTCGATATTCAAAAGCACAGTCAGAAGAAAGATTAACTTCTAAGCCTTAATCGGAATTATATTAAAATGGATTCAAAATGTAGCCAGATAGGAATAATATGTTATTTATAATCATATATTTATAAACCGCAATTATATATCTCTTTTAATGATTGTAATTAAACGAGAAATGACAGAAATTTTTATCGATTAGTTTTGATTCGCATTTTTTCCGCAGGAATAAACAATAATTAATTCCATGTGAAAAAGATTCATTATGAAAATCATTTCATGAGAGACATGATGAGATAACCCTGTGGTGAAAATTTTCTTAAAATACTTTTCATATAATTCTTTTAGAATTTCTATATGAATTTCAAAAATTCTATATAATTTTATAATTTTTTATAAAATTTATCTCTATTTTTTTTATAAATTAGAACACTTTTCAAAAATGTAAAACTTGCATTTTTTCTTGAATATTTTTAATATGTAAATTCTGAAATATTTCACGATTTTTCATTCTATAATTTTTCAAGACAATAAAATCTAAAAAAGTATAAAATATTTTTCAAAAATCGTAAATTTAAAATATAAATAATTCTAAAAAATATGATATCAGAATTTTTTCACTAAGGGATAGGAAAGGAAAATCCTCTTGAGGAAACTAAAGTATACTTACGTCAAATTTATACTAAGCTTATAAGCTTAAAACATTTTATGATTTAGTCAATAATATCGACAGTGATATCCTGGTATCATATTAAAACAAAGTCTCTTACTCGTTTCTCATATAAAGATACAGAACGACCATTTTCACTGCAAAGAAAACGGGATGAATTAAAGGAAATTCAACTGCGAGATTAATTCTCTAAATTAGCGGTTTAAAAGTAAATTTCTTCGAATAAATCTCTGACGAATCTTCCTCTAATTCACTCCACCGAATGACATTCGATTGCCCAATTATCGCTAATTGACTAATTTAATATAAAATATTCTGATTAACTGTTCCAAGAAAAAAATAACTGTGAGTGGTTGTGGTCAATTGCAACTTGATCAAACGGGACGCTCCCCACTTTACCTCTCGCAGGACAAAATATATTTGGGCCAGATTAACAAATACCGTGAAATGTGTTTCAGCACAATTTAACGGTATGTAAACGTCTCTCTTGGTGATTCTCTCCGCGATCTTCAACGGTAACTTGTTTTTCCCTTATTATAATTTTCCTTTCGTCACCCTAAACTTTTAATGCGATAATAACATCATGACATAGGTCATTTTTCATATTCCGCTCTCAAAGATACGATTGTGCATGTTCTTTCCTTCGCTTTGTCTTAATTATAACAATTAAGAATCTTTGCAGCAACAGCCTCCCCAGTAAACGGAAATGGATTGAAAATTTGTAATCCATTTTAATTCATTTGAATATATTTTGGATTAAAAGACAGCAATTAAGTTATTTCAATCCTATAGTCATAGATTAAAATGAATTGGATGACCCGCGAAAACTTCTTTTAGATTAAAAAAATAAAAATCACTACATTTCAATCCCATTTCATGAATTAAAATGGATCATATGGCCCGCATAACTTTTTTGGAATGAAAAAAATAAAAATCCCGTCATTTCAATCTTACTTCATGGATTCAAATAGATTCAAGGAATTCTTAAACTTTAATTGGATAAAAATGGATTTGTGTGGTCATTGCCAAATCCAAATTCTTGATTTTTTGAATCTATTTCTATCCATTTTTAATATTTTGAATCCATTTCCGTTTGCTGGATTGGTCAACTAATATAGCAGCTGCTTGTTCTTTTCCAGAATTTCAATCCATCGTTTAAGAAAATACTAAAGAAATTTTGAAAAATTTTTGAATAAAATATCTTAGCGATTAATCTTTAAATATAATCTCTTTTGAGGTCCGTTTGCGAAAATAAACAAGAAAGATTATATTATCTCGGTGTCATTATTCTGATTATATTAGCTCAGTGTCATTATTGTGATATATAGAATATAATTCGTTAGCTTTTCGACTTTTAATGCTTACTATTGTGTCAATATACGTTGAACATCTCAGCCTTTTTTTCTCAAACTTTTTGTCCAGTATTGGCTGGCAGAAACGGTGATAACTGCAATATATCTTTTAGACAGAAAGGCAGAACTTAGTTAACCATAGCAAAAATGTAAACTCAGGATGCAATGGCTCGAAGGGAGATTCGCATTTTCGATGCGGGTTATATTATCGAGATGTTAACGTATGATCCTTGATAATTTTAAGTCAGTCTTGAATTTGAATGTATGCGTACTGTATGATGCTTCTCATTTCGCTCCGCCTGACTTGCAAGGCGCGCAAATTCGTCAATAACAGAGCGTTGTTAACAATATTGTAGTACACAATTATAAATAATAATACAAACAAAAATATAAAGAAAATATAAAAATGTTAAAATGTTATTAGGCTATTGTTATCTTCTGAAACACGTGTTACCGTTTTCCGCCCATAATCTTCCTCATTTACATTAATATATACATATATATATATATAACTAGAACAAGTGTAACACGTGCCAAAGTGTAAATAAATTTATTTAATGTATTTAGGAAACAAGGAGTAAGCAAAAAGTCATCAAATTTTAACTGAAATACATTGCGCTAAATATATATACATATATATACACATACATTTATTTGCATTATGATACATATTTGTTTCAGAATTTTTTAGATAACTACAATTAACGATGTATACAATTAGCGCTCATCGTTGCTATTACGAAATTAAGAGAGATTACCTTGAAGCAATTTATGGATTATTTAGTCGAAACTCTGGTACGTTTATTCCAAGAGAAGTTCATTCCATAGCTGCGAGGTTTCGGTTGATTGATATTTGGTTTTTGCACATAATAATCCCATCCCATCTTTTTGCAGTGCGCGATCGCCTCCTCCTTCGTCGCAAAATCAACCTTTATATTTGACATGGGATCTCCACTGTATCAGAAATATATAAATAAAATTCTTTAGTATTTCTAAAAAATACTTACTATTATGGGGTATTGATTACTTAAATTTTATTTAAAAAATTTCTTGTGAGAATATCCAGATTTTTCAGGAATTTTATTCAAACTTTCAGGTAAGTTAGAGAACTTCACTTTTTAATGCAGTTTTGAAATAAATTCATTTTATTATACTTTTTAACGTTCCTTAATTGTACAATCACAAAGAAAAGTCGTTTAACTATGTTTTAAATATTAAATTTGAGAAAATACTAAAAAGAAATAATATGAACTAAATATAACCATTTGTTTGCAAAACATGGATCCAACTCATTGGAAGTAAAGAATTCAAAAGGATTAAACACACAACACCAATTTAGAACGATTTATTATCAATTTTATTGTTAATTTTTTTATAAAAAAACTCGCAAGTCATACAATAATGGACATAGATATTTATTGCTCTTATGTTTTAACTTGCAATATAAATTCACAAGAAATATTAAGTAATGAGGTCCAGCTTTAACCTGTTTTTTAAGATATTTCTTTATTTAATTGAATCCATTATTTTAAAAACATAAAATAATAATCAATTTTTTTAAATCCAAAAGCAAAAATACTCCCTAAGAATTGTATTACCATATTTTAAACAAGAACTTTATTCAAAACTCTATATTAAAAACAAATGATGCCAACCTCCCATTAATAAAATAAGTAGTATATTTTTTAGATGTTTATATTATTTTGTCTATTCTTTCTCTCCATATACATTATGCATTGCAATACACCAGATATATCCTAACTTGTGTAACACATATAAAATGTTAATGTTATAAACATTAACGTTTACCTGGAAGTCCATCCCATCAACGGATTCTCCCAGCGTTCGCGCGTATCAAAATCCATTTGCCAGAAGTGAATGTTATTCGTTCCCGATTGCATGGCGCTCTTGGCAGGTTGATAAATCCGTACTCTACGTGTTTTGATATGCTCTTCAGGAACACCGGATACATAACCAACGTTTTCATCAGCTACAGTGATTGTGCTCTCCAAGGCTTTCACACACTTGGCTTCCTCTTGTGTCAATATGGTCTCTTGGAAATTTTTGCGCTGTGCCAAGTTTGGCTTCTTTTCCACATCTGAGCCTTTACTCGAGAATAATCTGCTAAATCTGCATACAGAACTTTATTAGAACATCTGAACCATAAACTTTGTCTTTCAAACAATTCTTTACAAACTAATTTTGTACGATCAGTTATTGTATTTCAATTTTTTAACGCAGACAGCAAATTTAAACATATTGTAACAATTTAGGAATAAACTTCAACTCTACATATATATAAAATTGATAAATTACAAATGGCTTTGTGCTATTATACATAAATCAAGAAGTTTGAGGAAATTATAATTTAAATATGTAATATATCAAAACGATATTTAGTATGATTTAAAGCAGATCTGTTATGTAAAATTTCGAGGTTATGTTTCGTTAATCTATTTTTTTTGCATAAAAAAGTAATAAAGCAAAATACCCAAGACAGTTCCTGCTTAATCCACTCGCGCATTGTTGCAGTAATGCGCGAGATGCCATTCTGTTTGTAGGAATATAACAAATAAGTCGAGTACGAATCAGCTGATTGTACAAAATGACTTTGGAATGATTATCAACATTATCGGGAAGCCTGTCCGCCTTGCGCCAGTTGCGGTGAATATGCGGTACTAAGTACTAGCGACGGAATTCCGGCGCGCTTTTTGAAACTGTATACTATAGGTATGTTCCGTCATCGACGAGATACTGTTAAAGACCACCAGCCTTACGGGAGTTCGCGTAACTGTTAAACTTTTAAATGATTAAGAAATAAATCTTGAATTTTTAAGTAGCCTAGCGCTAACTACACTTTTTTATAATTAAATTGTTATATTCTTTTTTGATTTCTATATAACGTACATTTTTATATTTCAGCATATATCATTCTCATCTTCTACCAAGAAGTCAAAAATTTGAGAAATTATGTAAATAGTTTTAAACTATATAAAAGTTTTGGAAAATTATATGGAGAATTCTTAGAAATTTTGCACTAGGACAGTGCTCAATCGATCGTCAGGGAATGAGAGAAAGAGAAAGGAGAGAGAGGAAAAGAGAAAGAGACCGACCTACCCTTAATAGTGCAGCGAATACCGGACGTACGCATGCTCGACGTCATTTGCTCCTTCTCTCAGGAACTGCATCGCGTAGGGATAATGCCTCGCGAGTAACATCGCGGCGGGCAAATGCAGCTCGCGTGGGCTCGCCGCTCTTTCTGCATTTTTCGCATGTAATTCGGAATTAAAGATAAAATTGTTGTGAGACAAGGCAGAGATGAAGGAAAATGTAAGTGTATATGAACGTGCGAAAATCAAATTCTTTCGGTATCCATAAATATTACAGTGACAAATCAAGTGAACATTTTCCTTAGAATTCTTTATAATTGTTATAATTTCTATTTAAATTTTAGAATCTCTATATAATTTTATAACTTTTTAGAAAATTTTTTTGATTTTTTTAATCAATTGGAACACTTTTCGAAAATGCTGAGAAACTTTACACTTTTCTAGAATTTTTTATTTTTATGAATTCTGTGCTATGTGTGAATATTTTAAGACTTTTTATTCTGTAATTTTCAAAGAAAAATGAAATCTGAAGAAACTTAAGATAATCTTCAAAAATCTTCATAAATTTAAAATATATAAAAAATTCTTAAGAGAAAGAGAGAGAAATATTAGAAGATATATTGTAAGAATTTTAAATTAAAGAATTAAAAAGTTTAAATAAAAGAAGCATAAGAATTTTTATCACCAGAGAAACGTTGCACATTTGAATCACTCTAAAGGATAGTTAATTGAGAGATCGAAAAAATTATTTATTTGTCTGCAAACATTATAGTTCAATAAATTGGGAATTTGATGAGAGAAAATATTAATTAAGTTCTCTGAAAGAAGCAATAAAAATTTTGGCAGAAATTAAATAAAATTTTTTTCTTAAAGTTATATCAACTGTTTTTATAAAAAGAAATTTGTGGATATTTTAATATAAATAAATTGTATCTACAACGTAAAATATATGTTACTTTTTTGCAGGACAGAACTACATTATGTTTTTTATTGATATTTGCGCTATGTACGAGGGTATATTCGGCGAATGCCAGGCACATAATTACCAAAAGAAACTACAGTGACCAAAGTGTGAGAGGTTATCTAGCTGAGGTAAGCAATTAAAAATTAAGTATCTTTTATATTATATTATATTATTTTAGATTTTTATCTTATTATATTTTTTATTTATATTTGCATCATTTTATATTTTATAACGGATTGCATTATTCAATTAAAAAAGATTATTTATGAAAAATGTATTCTTGATATAACAACGAATTCCATTTCTCAGAGAACTTGCTGGTGGAACGAAGTGTGCAAGGAAGAATTTCATAGTAAGTTCCGATGTCGCTGCCCGAGATGGTCCTATTGCCGTGCACCAGGAAGATATTACGACGCACATTGCAGCATGACACGCACAGGCTACATATGGACTCAACCCGAAATGCCGTTAAGCCTCGAAATTGATAAATAAATAACGTTCACGAAAAAAGACAGGTGAATTAGAAAGAATCGATAAGAATCCATCTCTCTCCCTCCTTACTCCTTTCCATTCGCTGTTTCCTCCCCCCCTCTCTTTCTCTCTCTCGCAAAGTCGCAAAATAAAGTAAAATATATAATTATTTATTTTTTATAAATATTTTGTATTTTATGGGCATTTTCTAATGGCCAATGATTCGTCATTTTTTGTGTTAAATAATATAAAAGTACAGTTTCACAGAAATAAATCATTTTTTAACTAATTTGACTCTTTTTAGGAATGACAGAGTACGATGGAAATCAAATATCTCCTGTTTAAACAAATCAAAATCGGTACTCGTTAGAGTTTCGCAGATTTATTCACCGGTTAAGATGTGGATTATATTCTGAAGGTAATTTTCTATTAGCAGCTTTGTTTAGAAAGTACATGGAAACATTGTATAAAATTCAAAGGATATACTATTTGGCGGACACTCGGATTTGGAGAAGCAATGCAATCTGTATTAACGCATCGACAAACGCTTACGCTGCCAAGAATTTATAATTGTTGTGTTGTATAAAAACTCGTTGTGATCACTATTAATAAAACTCTGATGAAGTAAACTGTAAGTAATCTAACTTGCAACTACCATTTAATATTCCTTTATTCATAATTTATTCATCATTTATAAAAATACAATTAAAAGTCAAGCGTAAGCCTTTATCTTCTTATTCACGAAATTATGTTAGAATATATTATTCCGAGTAATCTGTCTTCCTTTCAATTTGAGTCTCTCGTATAAAGTCGCTTATTATGGGATACTTTTTTGTAAAGGCTTGTAATTTATTTAATTTGTAATATTAACTCCTATTTCTATGTCAAAATTATAAAAAATGTATTTATGTTTTATCGACAAAAATTAGCAATCGATAATAGCTTTTGTTGTACTTACGTGACATTTTTATCAAAAGTATTTTGCGAATTCAAAAAAAGGGTTTCTAATATGAGACACAAGGATTTTCTTATATGAATTGAGCCTTATCGACTTGAACTTTACTGGGTCCAAACTAGAGGCTTCAGGTTTAAAATCTAGTTAACCAATCACATAGCTCTTTCAATACTTGAAAATTTTTGTACTTAATATTTTTCTCCAAAACCTATTTGCTTCGAGATATTTTAGGGTTTTAGTATTAATGCTGAAGATTGTAATTTTCAAGTCTTATAATTCGAAAAGTTCTCAATGTAAAACATTATTATAGCGTTTTGAAAAGCTCTTGAAGTCGGAATATGCAATAAAAAATTCGGATTTTTATCTCATACGTACTCAAGCAAAACAAGGAGTTATCACGGCATCAAAATGACATCAAAGTGACTGCAAAATGATTGCTAAAAGTAATTTTTCGATCAAACGCGATTCACTTTGATGTTATTTTGACGTTATTGTGACTCATTGTTCTGCTTGAGGTATATTACAAGCTGCTTTAATTGAGGTTTCACGATCACCAAATTTAATCTTTACAATTAAACAAATTATTACGTCCCGTATTTTCCTATTATATGATCTTACTCTGTCACTGCATATAGAATTTATTATCAAATATTTATTATATAAGAAACAAAGTTTATAAACTCACCTCCCCAGTAAACGGAAATAGACTAAAAATTTGTAATCCATTTTAATTCATTTGAATAAATTTTGGATTAAAATACAGCAATTAAGTTATTTCAATCCTACGTCATGGATTTAAATGGAATTGGATGACTCGCGAAAAACTCCTTTTAGATGAAGATTGAAAAAAATAAAAATCATTTTATTTCAATCCTGTTTCACGGATTAAAATGGATTATATTTTAAAAGTGATAACTATATAAGAATTGATTAAATGCTAAATTCTAAAAGTAATTATTAAAAATAATGAAATAATGAAAAATTATACATTATGTTGTAATATTTTTACAAATTTGTTAAAAAAATTTAACACTAAAATACGTTAAAATATCTACTATCTAATTCTAATGACAAATAATGAATGTTAGAAAAGTAATGAAACAGAAACGAAATAATATTAAGTTGAGTTTTTTTACTTAAATATTTACAAGTTAATTTTAATATAAATGTTTAAATTTAAAATTATTTTGAAATTACAAATGTTTAACTTTACAATATTTAAGAATTTTTTAATTTCTTAAAATGAATGAAATTATTTATTTCTTTATAATTTTACTTGGACTACTTTCATTCTCACTACTCATATATAATATTGAATTTTAATATTAAATTCTGTTAAATAATTTCATTTTTATTACGTTCATTAATTTTCACTTTAAACTTTATTGAATTCTCTATAATGTTAATGTTTTGTATTAAAATGTTAATGAACTGATACTGAAAATGAGTCAACTGAAAGATTTTTATATGCAATTCTATAATATTTCAATATTATTTACTACTATTTTAGTAAAATATTTTTATCATGGTTTAGTTGCAATAATTAAAAAAAAATAATTTCTTCAACTTTGTATATTAATTTTACATATCAAAACTTATATAGTCGCGATCACTATTTTTTTATCTGAGTGTATGTGTGCGTGTTCTGGACCAAACAATGCTACGGATTAAACAGAGTTATTGATTACTTTGTGAACAGACAAAAACTCTGACGTCAATGGTTTCCAGGATACAATCATGTGACAACGTCGACTCGGCGCTACTACCCACTTTCCTGGGATAGCGACCAGGACACCTGCGCGTGAATATCGATCAGCATCCACCTGTCTGATTGTACCGGAGAATATTTCCATGAGATTCTGGGGTAAACGCAGTTGATTCCGAATGTTTTCCGGTGCAACAGTTACCTCTCAACCATAGGTTTGAAACTTATTATTTTTCGCTTATCAACGAAATCGCAACTGTTTATTTTAATATATACACATACACACACACACACACACACACAAACACCACATAAATATCAATTTTTAAAAAAAGTGATTACTTATTCATCCTTTCTTAAGTAATCGTTACCTCTAACAATATCAAGAATATTTTTTATAATAGATCTTAATTTAAGTAATTTACAGTATGTATTTTTCCATCCAAATTAAAGTGGAGTAATCGCTAACAATGCAATTAATTTCTAACAAACAATTAAAAATAATAATGGAAGACTATTGTATTAGTTATATTACATCAAAATAACTAAAAGACAATTTTTAATTTGATCATTACGTGATCTACTTATTCTGTTTGTTAAAGGCTCTCAATTATTCTTCATTTTACTTTGACGTTCTTATACGTTAGATTGACGTTGTCAATCCTATCACTATTAACTTCTACTGTTATTAGCTTCTAATGGTTTTGTCATAATCCTTTCTGTGCCGGTAATGTTATATGTATTGTCTTATATTTCGACCTATGGTTTATAAAATATTAATTAATTTATAAAATAAAACAATACTAAAACTATAACACAATTTTTTTAGATTGATACTCGGATTGATATTTTCTTCCTGTCATAAGTGTAATCTGATTTGCCGTCGAGTATTTCATTACGATACTAGAATACGTTCCAATTATCGAATTCTTTTGTTTATATCGAATGTTCGATTCTCTTCGTTCTCATTTCCTATGTATACTTGTTGCACTAGTCTCGCTAAAGTTTGTATTATCAAGTGATGTCAATTAAAATTCGACGGGCGCTTGCGCGTGCTATCGATTATTCACCTCTCTCTCCGTTTAGACGCATCAGTTGCCAAGATTGATGCAAGAATAGAGAAGCAATGGCAAGTGGTGAAAAGGTCCGATTCCCTCGACTTCTCTCGCTATGCATGATAGCGATATTTAGAGGCGCGACATCCAATATCGACGATGAAAGCTACGAGGGAACTAACTTCAACAGATTCGACGACCGATTTTCTCATGTATGTATCCACTAATTTCTGTTTGACATTATCTTAATGAATTGCTACGTCGCTATATTTGAAATATTCACGCGTATAAAATTTTTTTTAAGTTAGTAAATCCCTCTTCGTACTTTATTAAGAAAAATATCCAATAATTTTCATCAGAAATAACTGTTCCAGTTTAATCGAATTCAGGATTATCTGATGAAATGACAAACGCCTTTATTTATACAATATATGAATACAATTGGTTATAAAGTCCCTGGTAAGAGTCAAAGCGCGATTGCAGAAACGCAATAATATCAACAGATGGATTGATTTAAAAAAAAATTAGTTTTTAATCTTGCGCCTCTATAACTACTGTGCCTTGACACATACTTATTAGTCTTTATGTGTTTGTTAGTTCCCAGAAAATATCAAAGTTTTGTGGATATCTAAAAGATATCTTATTAAAGATATCTGCAAGATATTTCTAAAAGATGTTGAAAAGACATCTTAAAATAAATTTTTAAGATATCTTGTCATTTAAAATCTTTTATATTTCTAAAAAATATCGTCAAAACATCTTCAGAGACATTATCACAGATATCTGAAATAATGTCTCAAAATATTGCGTAAGATATTATTTACATCGCTAAAAAATAGCTTTTCAAAGCTTTCGAAAATTGCAAGACATCTCAAGGCATAGCAAGACATCTTTTAGAAATGTAAAAAACATCTTTCTGTTTATGTGAGTTTTTATATCTATTATGACCGACGTCGAATGAGTTCCACTGTCACTCCAACATCGCCTTAATATTTATGTTTGATTATATATA